>VZTV01111222.1:0-26265 GCA_013400875.1 Anhinga rufa
AAAGGAGCAAAAAGTAGTTCTGCACCCAGGACCGTGTGGTGCTTCCCTGTTCTATGAAGGATGTATGTAGGCAGATGCATCCTTTTGAGCATGCATGCAGGGTAGCAGTTATCAACGTGGTTCACCAATTTAGGTTACCAAGCAGGTATCAGATGGCAACAAAATTTACAAATTGCCACAGAGGATCTTTATTTGAACTAGTGATCTGGAAATAGGTGGCTTCTCATCTCATTGTAATTTTTCTGAATCATCCACTTTCTTGATAATACTAGTTTCTATTTTAAGCCCCTCATTTTTCCTGGTGTTTTGTGTTCATCTTGATTAAAATCAGCTTTTTCCACAGCATTTTGACTAAGTCAGCTGTCTAAGCAAAGCACTTACAAAATACATGCAGTACTGCAGTATACTTAAGAAAGACGAATCAAGGTCACCGGATTTTTCCATTGTGTATAAATTCCTCTGGGTCATTAGCAAAAACCCCACATGGTCAGGTGGTCTACACCACAAAATTTTTTTTAGCATTATTTACCAAAAAGCAGACTATTGTTTCAAACAGTCCATTTGATATCAGCTTCATGTTTTGCAACAAAATTAGAGAACAAAGCTACAGCTAAGCAAGTACTTATTTTAAGACAAATGTATCTTAACACATAGATTTAAATAATTCAGAGTTGACGAGTACAAGCACTTGCAATTACTGTTGCGTCATCTTTACGTGATCAAAACAGCAAAAAAGTTACACCATTATAGCTTACAATGTTTCTAGTGAGAAAATATTTTAATGGAAAATCAGAATTTAAGCATATGAGTGACTCATGGTACAGACAAAATCGGAAAAGAAAAAAGTTAAATCCCTCCTGTAAAATCTAGTGGGAAAAAAAACACACGCTTCTCATCTGTCATCCCAGGCTCTTTGATTTTGGAATAAAGAGTTACATTTTTATCAGCATGTTTTCAGATCCACAGTACACCCTTCTGTACTTACCAGTTAAAACAAAAACTTGAAAAAAACTTCAAACCATTGTATATGCATTTCTACGATACAGGCATATGGGTGAGACAGAGAGAGAAGGCAGAGCTATAAATATTGTGTTTCTATCCTTAGGCAATGCTAAAGTTTAGACAAAAAGCAATTCTCTTGACAAGTTTTAAGGAAGATAAATATTTTCTGACTCAAATACGTTTTATACGATTTACAAGACACTGGCAGGAATGCCTAATGCATTTCATTTCATAAATCTACAGTCTGAAGCTGAACTGGGAGTCCCAGAGGAATTGGTCTCACGCACTGTCATTTTGGACACAGCAATTTTTCACTGCTCTGCCATGGATGCAATTTGAGCCCAAACTGAGATATTGCCACTTAACAGCTCTTTAGTACATACATTGAACAAACTGAGGCCTTGATTCAGCTCCTAGTGTACAAGAGCCCACAGAGTAATTGAAATTAACTGTCGTCTTACGAGACAGACTGAGAACTATGTGGGCAAGGCAGAAAATAAGGCCATTTCAGATCAAGAAGCTGCCTCCCTAAGTCAAAATTAAAGATATATTCCAGTGGCACAAGAAGGTTTCTAAAACTTCTTTTGCTGCTGTTTGTGACGCACGGCTTTTGGGCATGGTCTTTCTTCTCAAATTCATTTCAGTCAGGAAATCTGCAGATTTTGGTGGCAGGGCTTACCAGATTTTCACCAACTCTTAAAATGCATTCTGAAATGGTAAAAAATGACGCCTGAATCTAGAGTTTTACTTATGCTTGACACATACCCTTTGGGCTGAAGGGGAAAGTCGTTTGCTTAGGGCACAAATTGGCAACAGAGGTCGCAGAAAAAAGGTTATGTCGAAATTACACTCTTCTCTGTTTCAACTTAATCTATCATAAAGCTGGTAATTTATCAGGGAAAATAGAGGCAAACTGGCAGCACAAATGACATGTCATAATAATCATACTATGACAAGGGACAGATTGCCCTTCTGAGAATAGGTTATGAATAGATGTTACGAGTACCAGAAAATGTTTGCAATCAAAAGCGTTAAGTGTGCAAATGAACTTAATGTTCTATAATGTCTGTAATAAAACTGAATAAAAAAATCCAGGAATTAACTGCCATTTTAAGTCATAAGAACAACTGGGACTTGAATAGCTATTACACGCTTTTAATGTACCTTAAGACATTAACTTATTAATATGCACTAGGTCTAGGTGAGGCAGTAACATGCAACCACTCCTGCAGAGCGGAAAATAGAGGTAGAGAAGCTCAGTAGCTTTCTCAAGGTCAAAGACAGCAAAATAACTTCTGGCTTCCTGGCCGGTACAGAGGGACAGCTCATTTTTCTCCAGCAAGCTTCTGGCTCATTGGCAAAGCACTGATTTCAAGTATCAGTCTTCAGATGTTGTTAGACTATATGAATTCCAGAGATCTTGTCTGTGAAAGCAAAAAATCCAGACTGCTAGAGAAAGGGGATGTTCTAGTCTTTCATTGTTTGCTCCTGTCCACACTCATAGTCCTGGTGGAGAGAAGAGTTGTGAGGTCTAAGAAAAGTTTACCAAGCAAAATGTGGAACTGATACAAACTGGTTATGGATTCAGTAAATATCAATGGAGTTTAACAGACTTGAGGAACTTCCACTGCACTGGAAGCACAGAAACTAGACACAGGGAAGAAAAAAAAATTCTCCTAAAGGAAAAAAAGACAAAATTTAGGGCAGAATACTGATCTGCACTTGTCTACATGATCCTCCCCTATTAAAAACAAAATACTATTCTAAATAATCCCCCAAATTACCTGACTTGGCAGCATTATTACTGCAGCATCATGGCAATTATTCTATAATGTTGTAGGATTCTTTCGAGATAAAGACTGAGATCAGCAAATATAAATGCTGCCAATGAACTTGGCGTTCCCCAGAAGGTACCTCAGAGACTTGTCAGGCTCTCTTGTCTCCTCAAGATTATTGACCCAACAACAGTGACCCAGTATCATGTTATCCTAAAAGGAACAGTAAAGCTCAAGATGCCACTGCATATCTTGCGCATGCAACAGATGTGAGCACACTACCAAATTTTAAGGGAAGGAAAGCAGATCTAGGATCTCTGCAGTTTTAAAAAGCCCTCAAGACTTCTGGGCTGAAGTGTCCAATGACAAATGCTGCTGTATGATTTCCCCTGGGTTTAATCCAGTTTTTATGCAATTATGGGAAAAGAACTACTGTCAAAAATACTAGAAAACAGTGGTATTTGGTGCAAATAATCCTCTCCCAAGTTAAAAACGTGTATTTTAAAAATCTGCACAAATTTTCAAGAAGAGTTAGAAAATGTACTAAGACCACAATGTGGCATGAAAAAACAATTTAAGAATTTAACAGCAAATGTCAGCTCCACAGACTCTTTTACCTGTAAATACTATGAAAATAACAATCGCTGTTGCAGAGGAAACAGTCATCACCTATTTTCTCTCTTGTGAATGCAAACATTATTGATTTGTTTTGACGAGGAGAATAACTGAAGTACTCCATACTTTATTTCATGATTGAAATAATAGTTAATCAACACAAAAAGCCTATGAAAAAATCAACTGTCTGAGATATCATGGACTAGGATTCATTTTCATTTAAAATGTGAAATATCAGTGCCACAACCTTTTCTTATTTTCTCCTACAAAGTGAGGCAATTGCTTCATATCAGGAAATGAATCCTTGCTTATTCAGCTTTTAACAAGCAGCAGAGCTTCAGCTTCAAATTAATAGTTAAAACCAAACAGCATCACCTTCTTTAAATCAGTTAAACGTATTTGTAGACATAAACATGATGGATGCCTAGAAATTGGAGCATTCATTGCTGTGGGGCAACAGATGCCACAATGAAGTCATACTCTGAGAGATGTCACTGGGCTCAGGATAACAAAGTGCCTTCTGCACACAGTGTGAGCCAGCCAGTAAGACATCCGCCCTATGCTGGGGATGCATGGGCAGTGCCCCAAAGAAGCCTTTGAGAGACTCCAGCTATCCTCTGCGCTCGGTACACCAAGATTTGGGGTGATGCAGATGCATCTGACCAGCCCTGCCGGCAATGTGAGAGGTAACCGGGTAGTCATTGGGCATAAGGGGGAACGTGGATGCTTTTTCCAATCCTACCACTACAGCCCTTTTACTGATGCGAAGAGAAACCTCCCTCACAGCCCTAACAGTTTTCCCCCAGCAGAGATTTCCTCCACACTGCAGAAACATCAGCCCCCCTGATATAACCACAGAGGCCTTGCTATCCTGGTACTAAAATAAGCTGGCAGTGTGGGACAGCCTCTGGTCCCCTGACTGTTTTTCATGCAGTAAGGAGAATCTGCCATCCCTAATGAAATTCTTTTTAATTATGCACTATAATGAAGGTAACATTATCACAAAGAGGTATTGGGGCAAATCATTAGGCATTTTGTCTGTTAGACCAAATATTTTCACTTCCTGCCTAAGAGAAGGATGATGTGATGCTCCTAGAACAAGCTGGCTACAAAGCTGCCCTTGTTACTAAACAGAACATGTCATTTTTTGGACTACCTTCCCTGTTCTGGGACTTGCTCAGTTTTCCTCTATAAGACGAAATACATTTTCCAAAGCTTGCTGATCTTGCAGTCTATAAGGACAGCTTGGATTTATACAACGTGCGTCACTTACTCAGACTATTTGGAGCAGCTTTCAGAGATACCCACAAGTGACAGTAATAGAAAACAGCCCCAAGGTGGGTAAGGCTCTTCTGATCAAATGTACAACCTTCCTCCAGGTGCAAATGGCTAAGAAGGTAGCTGCTGTGGAATGGGTTAAACACTTATTTTAAGATCAAACATATAATTTAATTTAAATCAATTTAAATAGTATATTAAAACCTCTCCAAATAACTTGTAGGAAGTCCTCATAGGTTGTTTCGAGCTAATTGGTGATACTAATCAGATACCCTGGTTGAGTGGCGCATTTGGTTTTTATTGCTCTTTTTGAATCTTCCACTTCCTTTCTTTTTTTTTTTTTTTTTTTTTATTTTGGCAATCCTCCACATAACTAGAGCTGTGCAGTTATGCACTCTGCAGTATATATTGCAAGCCAGGCATGTCCTATTAACATCTTTTCCACTGGCTGTATTACCGAGCTCCTTGAACAGGACAACAGGGTTCAGGAAATTTGGTCTTTTCCTCCTTTCTGCCACAAACTTGTCAAACAAGCCTGGAAAGGCTCTTTCCCCATCTCTGTTTCTCCAGCAATGACTGCTCCAGAGGAGTGGCCTCATTCAAGTAGTGTCAAAATAACTCAAGTGGTGATATTGATACTGAGGACACAGGACACAGTGCACATCAATATGTAATTTTAAAAGTTGATCCATTACCTTTCTAGCCTTTGCATGGTCATGGCTAGTGTTTTGTTCAGTTCCTCTATCATCCGGCACCCTGAAGGGTGAATGGGCAATGTGCTGGACCCAGAAGGCAGGTGCTGGCTGTGGCTGCCGTACTGGAGCTGGTGCTGGTGAGCTGCTAACTGGGATGGCAGGACAGTGTGATGGTGCTGGGTCAAAGGCTGCTGGGAGCTCTTCTGCGTGGAATAGGTTGAGAGAGAGAGGTCTGGCCCCCCTAAAGGCATGCAAATCATGACTTTCTTTGGAGGTAGTGGAGGTGACAGTTTAACTGGCATACAAGGCAGTTTCACAGGAGCGCCAGGATCTAAAACAGAAGAAAGAGAGGCCCTGGTGTTAATTTTCATGTCAGTGAGATGAAGATCAGAGTATCTGCCTGGGCAAGCAGGTAGCGAGGCTGCTAGTCAACATGAAGGTGTACACCCCTTCCCTGCTGCGACAGACAACTCTGCGTAGCGTGCGCTCAGCACGGTCCTTGGAAAAAATATTGTTATTTTGCAGCATTTCCGAGTCTCACAAAAAATATCCCAGGGCTGTGCATACCCCTTAATAAATATGTTAAGCAACGCTTAACAAGGCTCATGGCATACTTTGATGCTTTAAAGCCCTAATCCTCCAAAACAGCCCTGTGAGGTAAGCATGATGTCTCCCGCTCAACAGGCAGGCAAATAGGGGGAGAACAATTCGGTGTCTGAAGTTACAGGATGACTCACCACCATCACTGCTGGAGCAAAAGCTCAGGGACTCCTGATCCTTCTCAGCCACTGCAGTGCAATTACTACAAGTCACATTTCTTACAGCTTTGTAATGTGCAAAACATCTGGTGTTAAAAATTACATTACAGGGCAAGAAAGAAAAGAAATAGGGTTTGAACACTAAACAGGACGGGTCTGGAAAAACGAAAGGTACAGGAGGAGAAAATTATAAAAGGCAGAAGATTGTTAGGATTAATGTATTATTTTACAGAAGACTTGGCAGGCACTTTTCTCTGGACTCACACACTGAATTTTAACCTTTTTAATGCTAGGCATGTTCCTTGAATCACACAGTTGACCTGCCAGGCAAAGACTCCCCTGACATGGGAAATCAATGAAAGGTCCACAAGCAAATCTCTTTGCCAGGACTCAAATGCAGTACGGAGACTTTTGGAGTTGCACCGTGGAAAGTTTTCAGAAGGGAAAAAAAGTTAATGGAAGGGCTTAGAGATCCCAAGATGCATGTAGGAAATGGCCACCATGTACGCTAAGAGCAAAAATGAGAGCAAATATATATGCTGTGAGCAGCAACTGTGAGTTTGTGTTTAGGAGGAAGGCTAGGCCTTTTCCAGCCTGGAATACCACAGACATTTGGCTCTGCAATGCAGCTCTGTGGGCAGTGCTTGCATGCTCTTTGGCCTCTTGTTGCTTCGGTTCACTCTTCTTGCTGTAACATGGTAAAGGAAGTGAAGGGCTAGAATCTTCTTTTGACCTGAGAAAGCTTGGGAGTAAGACGTTGACCCCCAGGTTTCAAAGGTCATCACCCTCCTGAGCGATATCAGATTTCTAAAGTCCTTTTCCAGATGGTTCTTTTTAGCATTAACTTTCCTTCTCCTTGCCCCCTTTATTCCTTCCTCCCTCCTGGCCTGTCCTGGGTATTGCCTGCATTACTATCCATACCTACTAGCCAGGGTGCACAAGGTTGATACTAGGACTTCCAAGCACTAACACTTCTTGAAAATGATAAAGGACAGTAATGTGGAAAAAGACCATGCATGAAGCGAAGCTCAGATATGAAATTAGACTTTTTTTTAGTGCTAATCGTAGCTTCATTGCATCCACCAAAGCATCCACTTGATACTAGTGTTCTTACTATGCTAGGAACAACACACTGACAGCAAGTGTTCCCTTTCTTCAAAGGGCTTATAGGCTAAAGACACAGGAGAGCCCAAGGGTGCACAAAGATGAAATAGAAGCATGGAGAGAAAGCGGCCCTCCCGTGTTGCAGAGTAGGAGAGTTACAAAGAGTAGACTCAAATCTTTCAGCTCTCAGTGCAACTTCACATCCACTTGAGATGTCTCTTGAAGGCAAAAATTCTTCTGATGGCTCCACCAAGGCTGAAATCTAACTCATGGGATTGCCAAAACACAGGGCACTACCCTCTCCTCTAAAGCAGATTGCCTTCTTTACAGTAGAAAAAACATACTTTCAGGACTTTCTATTCAAGCACAGGAAGGTGTCCAAGTTACTGTGTTTTTCTTACATACACACTATCTGTGTATGTTTCCTCTTTGTATCCTGCATAAAAGAACACACCGTCTTCAATAAAAGATAAATAACAGAAAGAGTAAAGAGTAAATTGTATAGAGCCCTGAGAATAAGGTTCCTATGGGATTTGTAGTAACAAAGTGTTTTTGTATATTTGTGCTCCAGGCTATTTAACTTCTAGAGCTGGTCTTGAATTACAAAGATTACACTGAGATCTGCACTTCCATTTTGAAAAGTGCAGGTTTGACTGTTGGTTTCCACTCTTCACAACAAAGGTATGGACCTTTAGTTTCCACTTAAATTTAAACAAATCCTTCACACCAACATGTTTTCAGTGGTATCAGTGCTGGGTGACTCCGCTGGACACCTGCCAAAAATCTTGTCCATTATTTTTAACGTAAGGCTTTATTCAGACCAACTGTGTTTCACCCAGGCTCTTGAGCCTGTCTGAATATGGCCCTAATACCTAAGTAGAGCCTTGAAAATGAACAAGAGGCATTAAATCTACTTGCCTGCCCTTCACCTTCAGGCCAATTCTACTTGTCCATTCAAAAAAAAATGGCTAAAAGGAGAATGACTGCAATAGAAGACAAGTCCGATCCATTTGCTTGGAAAAGTATCAGTATATCTTCACCGACATCAGTAACAGAGACCTTGTACTGTGAGTTTTACTGTGTGGTCAGATCAGTGAGCGTGCTGAACAAATGGGCCTTGCTGAAAACCATGGGCTCCAGGCATGCTGTGGGAAACTGCACTACCATCATCTGGAGTAAACGAGAGAACTTGTCCCTGCATGTAAGAGTGAGATTACTGTGTTTTACAGTTCTTTCTCCTGTTTTTTGTTTTTTTTTTTTAAATTTCACAATGTATGTGATGTATGAACTAGGAGTGGAAACAGTTATTGTTTCCAGCATGGAATATCTATCAGACATGGACATCTGTAGATGAATAAGAAGCTGGACAGTGGAAATATGAACAAGGAGTCTGTGATAAGTGTCTTCTCAGTGGAACATTACCAGGGTCCTAAATCATTGCACAAAGCACTCATGTGACAGAAGAGTAGCAAACTGTGTGAAGCCAGGTGTGCAAGTCTGATTAATCTCTTTTGGCTGAGGTTCTTCATGCTCAAGAGAATAATGAGCAATTTTGCAAGATGTTGGTTCCCAGCAGGGTTGTGACCACTCAGCACTGTGCATGGTTAAGTAGTAACTGTGCCAGAATTGATGAAAGAGATGTTAAGACATAGAAACCTTTCCGCTGCTGATGACAATAGATTACTTAAAAGACAGTTGTGGATGCCACAATATTTGATGCACATCAGACCTATTGACAAACAGGTCTGCCCTTACCCCTTCCATATAGATCATTTTGCTAATACCTATAGTTGCTGCATTTCCTCTTGGGTTTTTCAGGAGATAGATAAATATACTTTTATTCGCTGCACAGAAGGTCTGCCCATGTGTGGTTATTCTGATATGTTTGTGGTACACTGAAGCTGTACACTAACTACACCAAATCTGATGCATCTCAGCCACTGAAGATGGCTGGAGAGTTGCTCAGCACATGTTGCAGATACACCTGTTGCAGACAGTGCTAGGAAGTTCTGGATGTATGGCAGCAAATATTGCTCCAGCAGGGCTGCTAAGAAGTCCTCCCTAGCACAACTACTGCATGGAGTAAGAGTGCATGCCTGGGGATCCTGGGCTGTTGGCAGAGCTGGCTATGTTTGCTATCCTGCCAGCAGGAGGAAAGCTTTTGACCTCTTGTGATGCCAAACAGAAGCTAGCATTGTACCCCACAGCAAGGAAGGCCAACAGCCTCCTGGGTTGTATGAAAAGTGAACCCTCCTGGGTTGCACAGCCAGGAGATCAGGGGGTTATTCCCCTTCTATTCAGCACTCCCTGGACTGTGATTCTGTGATTCTGTGACTGTATCTACATTACTGTGTCAAACTTTGGGCCTCCCAGGAAAGACATCAAAAACCTAGAATGAGTTGAGCAGAGGGCCACCATGGTGGTTGAGGGCTGGAGCACCTGACCTGTGAGGAAAAGCTGAGGGACCGGGGCTTGTTCAGCTTGGAGAAAAGATAGCTTGCTGGGGGGAACCTATAACAGCAGCCCTCCAGCACCTATGAGAAGGTTATCAATAAGATGGAGCAGGCTCTTCATAGTTGTGCATGGCAGGAGGAGGAGGCAAGAGAGGTTCTGGACTGGACTATAAGGAAAACATTTCCCCCCATGAGAAGAGCCAAACAGTGGAACAGGTTTGCCCAGACAGGTTGTGTGGCTGGCATCCTTTGAGGTTTTCAAGACCTGGCTGGACAAAGCCCTGAGCAACCTTTTCTGACCCCATAGCCGCTTGCTTTGAGCAGGAGGTTAGACTAGAGAGCTGCTGAGGTTCCTTCCTACCTGAACGACCTTATGCTATGACATTTGCAGTACTATATACAACTACAAGTAATACAACTTGTCATAAAGTTAACGAGTTACTCTTCAAATTCCAGCCAAGTAATTAATTCTTGGTAAGTAATTGGTAAGTAATTCTTGGTAAGTAAGGAATGTGTGAAAAAAATGTGCAAAACCCAGTGTGGCCTGTTGAGGGAGCTCAATGAGGTGAGATGTCTGATATTTGCTGGTAGCATTTGGGCAAGTAGCTTTTTCTTTTTTTCTTTTTCAGGTCTTCTCTCCGGGAATCACTTGTGTCTGAACAGTGGGAGTCTCTTTTCTTCTTTCAATTAGTTTTTTTAGCAGATTCATAAAGACAAGTTAAAAACTATTCTGAAAGGTCTGCCATGCATCTCCTGCTGACTACAGCAAGATCTGCAGCCATGTCTTCAGGGAAGATTTGAGACTGAAACTCTTTGCTGTTCTTCTGCACTATGTATGCATCCAAGGTTCAAGTTCAATTTGGAGAACACAAACAAAGCACGCTTAGCCTAACGGTTGAAAAGTACAGCTCTGCATGAATTCCCGTGCAGAGCCTTGAAGAGGGTTTCAAAGATGAGATTTCCTGCTGCCTGTATGTGCTAGGTACTCCCCCTCCAGGTAGCGGCAGGCAGAGGAAGTGTGGAGAGAGCAACTGCATCAGGGTCCAGTTTCCCAGGAGAGCCTGGGAGTGCTGGTGAAGGAGAGCTGCTTTTGCTCTGCTGCTTCTCTCTCAAGCACACAGTGAAAAGAGAATTGTCCATTGCCGCCACATGAATGTAACCTGTCTTCATGAATGTAGCCTGCCAGAGCAGGCACCAGGAGGTAATGTCACAGAGGAGGAAGCTTGTGACTAATGTCTTGGGCTCATCTACAGAGGAGCCTTCTGAGACACATGTGACTGTAGCGTTATAAAATGCTGCAGAGAATATTTATTGGATGAATTGAGTGGTAAATACTTTTATAATGCTGTAACTAACAACCAGCTGTGTTGTGGCAGTGCAGCAGGACACCAGGCATCCATGTTCTCAAACCTCATCCTTGGCTTGCCTGCATTATCAGAAGTAACTTTTGGGGACTTGTAACATTTCCTACCCTGTTAAATGTTTGCCTCTAATTATGAATTAGTTCTTACTCTACAGAGACATAACTAGCAAGCACAATCTCAGAAATAAAAATGTGCTATGCCTTTCCTCAAAATCCTGAATGAAGAAAGCAAGAGAATACAAAAGTTTTTTTCAAAGCTTAAATACAATAGCTGAGTGGCCGGATACAGTAGGCTACACCCTAATGTAATATTAGGCTAAATTTGGGCTCAAATACAGTCAGGTGGTTGAGATCCCAGCTTAGTGGCATACATTTTGTTCTTTGATGTTTTAGGGGACTTTATGGGTTACTGGCAATTCAGCTGTTTGAATGGAGAATATCTAATTAATTTAAGAAAACATTATCTGTGCTGGTGAGAAGTAACAGCTTAATGAATCATGATCAAAAGGAGCTTTACATTGCTGGGGTATGTTTTCTATCAAATCAGATGTGACCAGTCTTGTCACTTTTGGCCATTGGAGATTTTATGATAATCTGGGGACTTTACCCCAGCAGTCCAATTAAATTTGGTCCCAGGTGATTATTTCAGCTCCTCCTGCATTTTCAACGATGGGGGCTGCAAGTGTTGTCCTAAATGCCTGGGTTCTGCATGTGGATCTGGAGAATTAAAATAGTGAAAGAAATTATGTCCATGAATGTTGTCTAATAATGATCATATCTGAAAACCAGGAGAAAGCTCACCGGGAGGTGACAGGCCAACAGCAAATGCAGAGCAGTGAAACAAAGGTATTAAAACAGTTAAGGATCATGTTTTTCTCCTAGGGTTGCCTGCCTTCTAGGGCTTCGTGGGCACTTCCACACCCAGTGCTGTGACAGGGACATCCCCAGTGGAGGCAGCATCATCAAGAGCATGGGAGACGGCGTGAGGCAAAGCACGGAGCATCTTCTGCAGTGGTGGTGGCGCCACTCCCAGTGGCTGCTCTGCAGTCTGCTCTTGGCTCTGCCCCATTCCTGTACTGTCCCATCCCCACAGTACCTCAGCCTTGAGAAGAAGCATGCCAAGGCTGTGTGATTTATACTTGCTAGAGACAATTACCTCTTCCTGTCACCTTTAAAACGTATTTTTTCTTTTCATTCTCCCAAAAATTAAATGTGCTTTTAAATGTTTTTTTTTTAGGCCTGCTCTTTTATGTGCATTTCTTATCAGGGGAAAGGCCAATCTTTGTCTTGGCACAGGCAGATAGATGCTTGAGATGGTTCACAAATGCTTTCAGAGGTGAGGAATGTTTCCTTTTCATTTCTAAAACCTGTATTAAGTCCTTTGCCAAACCCTGCAAGTCAGTCTTCATGCGTTTATTGAAGAATTTTGGGATAAGTTCACAGCAAAAAGGTGGTCAGACTCAAAGGAAGCTTTTCTTTCCTCAAGTTTTGTATTTAAATATTCTTCTTTTTTTTTTTTCTGCTGACCACGCCTGTAGTGATTTTATGTGCTTGTATAAAACATGTTTCTATTAAATAAATACATATATGTACACATGCACATATATATCTTAAGACAGAAGTTAAGAGGCGCTTCTGCATTTTCAGATGTATACTTGAACCCTTCACAAGATCAAATATCCCCTTGCAGTCTTCTTGAACGAGCTACCAGACCATTAAACCACTGTCACTCTCCATTAGCCAAGCCCAGTATTTCTTCTTTTGTCCTTCAACCTTCTCACAAAACCATCAGTAGAAAAATGGGTATGCAACAAGAACAGAAAATTCTTTGCCTCAAACACCAGAATTCAGATTTTACTTGTTTTCTCACACACAAGCTGAGGATGTCTCTGGAGTAATTAGTAGAAGAATACCATTAATTCTGCTTCTCACTGATGAGGGTGCTTCATTAGGATTGATTGCTCATTTCCAAAGATTATACACGGCTAAAATAATTACAAGTGGAGAACACAAGGCACTGAACAACACGTATATCCTTTAGACCACCAAAGTAAATGGACCCTTAAGAATAAGTTTAATACTTTTATTTATAAGGTATAAATGAGGCTTTCAGTTCCACCAGGAATATCTGTCAGTTAAATTAGGCTCTATGACTAAATCTGAATCTCTGTTCCTTTCCCTGAGGGTTCTGTATATGCATGTACAAGAGTCTGTCTATATGCACATATAAGAGTTTATTTAGGACTGGATGAGAGACCACTAAAGGCCACCACAAAGTAAGAGAAGTCACAGTTCTCTTTCACTTTCATTGGAAAGTCGTCACCATCAAGCAATTGACTTACACGGATAGCTTCAGCCCAATTCTACTTCACACAAAATTTCCAGCTGCAAAAATCCCCCACACCAGAAGCCCACATCCTTTGATTCTTCTGCTATCTCTTACAAAAGAAAGCCTTATGAATGAAGGACATTTAGTATCTGAGTTTTTTCCTACGCTATTCTTATTTTTTATTTCTTCCATGTTGGCCTCATTTCTGAGCAGCTTCTTGTAATTGGGACAGAGTGTTATGGGAGATCATAGGGAGCTAGTTTTGTCCTCACCTGAAGCCATTAATACTGCTGCCAGGCTGCAGAACTGCCCATTCCATATAAGGCAAAACATTAACCATTATGTGTAGATTTTGGAAGGCAAGAAAGTAAAGAGATTTCACATAAAATGAACAAAACTATACAGAACAAAAATGTGTGGTCATCCAAATAGAAACGTGCAGAGACTAGATAAAGATATGAGAGAAAACCAGAACATGCTCTTTCCTAACGACCTCTTTCCTGATATATCTTAACCCAAATAAAATGAATATTAACTGTCAGGACAAAAAAACCATCTAGAATGTATTAATGTGGGCTGAGCATTTCTCACATCAGCCCTGAAAAGATCAGGGCAGCACTGACAGAAGAAGATAAACCCAGTGAGAAGACTGGTAGCCGCCCCAGTACAGAGATGCACCACACCTCGTCTTGAACTCAGGGTTTTGAGATGGGCAGCAGCTGTAATTACGAGCAGACTGTTCAAAAGGTGCAGGCAAGCATTTAGGGAACCATTTTCTGGTCTGTGTAAATGTAGCCACCCTTTGCTTCAGTGGTCTAAATGAGAGACTGGAGAGAGGAGACCCACCAATCCTCCTTCCACATGTAGCTTTGAATTGCAAAGAGCCTGGACACTTGTGAAAACATCTGGAACACAAAAAAGGAGCCTGTATTGTCTACTGTTGCTAGCTGCCATGCAGTGAGAGATAAACTGCAGCATAAACTGCAGGACACCAGAATCTCCAGTTCCTGGTCTTTGGGAACTGGAGCTGCCCATCATCATCAGGACTCACCAGTGGGAGGGAAGTAGTCAGAGCAGGGGTGGAAGGGGGAGCAGTTAGGCAGGCAGTGTGAGCAGGGACGCAAAATGGCAGGAAGCCATGAGACAGAATGGACTGTGTAAGGATCAGGGGCCAAGTAAAAGACAAACACATGGAAGGATACAGGGTGTGTGCAGGGGGACCTGCCCAGATGGCGGTTGAGGGGAGAAGGAACAAAGGGCATAAGGAGAAAGCAAAACTCTCCTTTCCCCCTCAACCCTCACCCCTTTTCTCATTAAAGGCATTTAAAGATATCCTAGTATTTTCCTGATACTTCCTTTCCCATTAAAGCACATCCTGCAATTTTTGTGGTGATGGCAAGTCTTGATGAATAAGAGTGAGGAGGGTTAGGAAATGGAGCGGCGGCCTTAGGTAATTACAGCTGAGAGGGGAAGTGCCCTGAAGCAACCTTGATTAAGTTATAGCCTGAAAATGCTTCGTGATCCTTGCCCTAGGTACAACACAGATACATTACCAGTACACACAACAACATGTGCAAACAGCGTTACAAAAGGAGGAAGGACACTGAGAACCTTGGTGTAAGGGCAGGTTTTTCCAATAAGGGAAACGGTGGTGCTGAGGCTCCAGGAACACCTACTTACCAGTTAAGTGGCTGGCAATCCTGGCAATAGGTTTAGGAGGCAGGGCAGGGGGCTGTTTGAGGAGGGACAACTGTTTCACTGGGGTGTCCTCATGGTCTCCAGGGAAAGCGGCAGATTTTTTGGGGGGAAGTAGCAGGACTGGCTTAGCTGTAGGATCTTGGGACAGGAGGACGCCGGATTCATTGGATGTGGGGCTCTCTTCAGACACTGGAGGACACAACCACATCATAGACGCAACACCGTTACAAGCAAAGCAACAGCGGATACAGCCGCAGTAAGACAAGAAAAGCAGCGCAGCAATGCAGATTAAGAACGACTAATAGGTTTCACTCAAACATCATATAACATAGAAAGGAGGAGAGGAAGAAAGAGAGAAAAGAGAAAGAGAGGGAGTAACACACATCTACACAACAGCCAAATTTCCCATTACCTCTGACAGAAGCGAGCTCCCTTATGCCAGGCTGGGACGTATTCCCACATCTTGAACACAAATCAAGAGCCTTAAAATGTCACATCTCAGACGGTCTGTCACCACAGCTTGCTCAGGACCAGATATGTTAGCAGGTGGTCTCTAAACTTATCCTATAAATGTAAAATCACCTCACGGGGCCCACTCTGTTTCAAAGAGGCTGCATAGCTGTGCAGGATGATGGATGAACACTTCTACCAGTCACTTTTCCTCACTCGACCTTCGTCCACAATTCTAAGCATTAAGTGATGCAGAAGTTGGAGCTAACGTAGATGTACAGCGTTGCTGTCTCTGCATGGGCTGGGGGAGAAGTGCAGAGAGCCTCACCCAGGGTAGGGCAGCTGGCTGTGTTAGCTACTGAAAGATGCACGGTGTGAATGCCATCCAACACCATGCACCAGCTAAAGGGCATGATGTCATGCCCTAGGGTTTAAAAATGTTGTCAGGTCTCTGCTCTAGAGTTCATTGGCACAGCTGAGACCTAGCCAGAGAGTTAGAATTCTACTTCTCAATGTTCACAAAGTGCAGGGACTTTGCCTTACTCACAAAGAGGTTACTTGTGTAGAAGTAGAGGCTACTTCTACGCCAAGTCAGTCCAAATTTCTCATGGAACATCCAGTGACAATCTGTATGCTGTCACCTCCTTCTCCACCAGAAGACCTTTTTCTTCGACAAGGATTTGTCAGGGCTAGACACCAAATGTTAGAAGTAAAAAAATTGTTTCAAACAGCTTAGTGAATCTACATCATAATGTAAACAAGATGTTACCTGTCCCATCCATGATCTCTGTGGTTGGGAGCACCTCGTATGAGCAGGGTTCCCCAGATGCTGGACCTGACTCCAGTTCTGCTAGAGCTGGCAGGGATACCTGGCTGGAGCTCAGCACTTGCCCGGAGCCCAGAGGCTGCCCATTCTCCAAAGCTCCTTCTTCATTTGGTATGGAAAGTTCCCCATCTGTTCATAATTGGAAGAAAGCAGAATGACAACAAAAGACACATAAATAAGATGCAGAAAGAATTTAAAATGAAATCTGCTATCTCCATTTGCTTGCTTGCAAATGAGGAACCTGAACTGAGATCTTGTATGTATACAGAAGACCCAGGCCTAAGGATCAAAACAATATGGTTTGTCTCTCAAAAACACAACTTGTGCAGAGCAATTTTTGGAGGTGTCTGACTGTGATGCTCTGTCCACTACAGTTTCACAGAAGTCTGACAGCATTCCACTTGCCTTAAAGGGTTATTAAGGTTTGGGAAAGATCTGTCAAATATCTGTGTTGATCCTTTGCTTACCCTAGGATGGTCATTATGATCCATGGTCTAAACTGAATAGACCTGACCATCCTCCATCCAGGGCCACAAAATCTGTTTTCCCTCTGTTTCTGGTGAAGCTGGGAAGTCAGGAATGGGAATGGGCTGAAACTGAAGCTATGGAGCTTTCTTAGATAATATTAATATACACAGTATACAATTTATAATATTTTATTAATAATAACAAGAATTATTATCTTCCCTTACACCATTTTTTATGCTGTAAGGGACAGAAGTAAAATCACAGAAGTCTGTCCCTATTTTACACACAAAGAACATTACAGCTCCCAGCATTAACATTTTAAGTAAGGGAGAGAATAATTTTTATAGTCGCCTGGTGTAAGGTCTTGCTACTGGGATATAGCAGATCCCATTTAGAAAGCCTGTTTTTAAAGTTATTAATAATATCTCCTCTATCTGAGGAAAATTTCTGTAACAGCAGCTGGTAGTTTCTTTCCTATCAAACGCCACTTCACATTAGAAATAATAAAGAACAGAAGCGAGGGATCAGATCATTCTCTATGGTGTCAACCCGCATGATTTTTATCTCAGAACTTGTTATGCACAGCACTCTGGTACCTGGAGGCAATGACGACATGGATATCTCAATTACAGTTTTATAAAGGAAAGTGTTCAGCCCCTATGGTTACGAGTGGAAGCCTGAAAATAGAACCAGAATGTCACCTGTAAGGCTAAAAACCAGCAGGCAAATAAATGGAGCCTAATTTTACTATGCATTTAATTTTTTTTTTTTAAGTCAAACTTAGAATATCAGGATCTGGTCCTTGATTTTTGGGCACCTCCGATTAGCCATATTACTGCTCAATATACTGAGCAGAGATGTACATCATTCAAGTGAGTGCACATTTTCCCCTCACAGGCTAAGATGTGCAAAACACTTCGGAAGCCAATACTGAAAAGAGAAAAAAATGTAAGTCTCACTTCACTTGCGTCAGGATACAGCAATTAACAAGTCTGAAAGTATGTTAGTTGGTAAGTATTCAGAATTATGTTTCTGCCTTTTAAAGCTTCTCTACAGCGAGTGAAGATGGTCTCCTGCTTGTTTTGGAATTATTAGAAATACCAAGGTCTTGACTTTCTTGATTTTCTTAGAGGCTTTTTGAAGACCTAGAGAGCTATTATGGTACGCAGCCACATCATCCTAGACTGAAACCCAGCCCATGGCTTTCAGAGCAATCAACTGAGCTGGCTAAAATGTGGCAACATTAATCAAAACTGAAGGTTTTGGCCAATTGTTCGCAGCACAGCCTCCTTCTAACTGCTGTGGTCGTTCAATACAAACCCGTTTATTTCCCTAGGCAGCAAAAATCAAACAACAGTTCAGCCAGTATTTAAGCTGAATGTTTTTTGACTTAGCTGTCTGGGTGGAAATGCTATGTATTCTGTGCTTGCTCTGTCTCCCTTTTATAAACACACACCTTTACAGGTGTTTGGGACAGGGGCTGCTGTTGTCCCAGTTACCCAGTTTCATGAAAGAGCGTAACTGTTTCTTATGCAGAGCAGCTGCTTCTTGAATGAAAGGCAGTGATTGTGTACAGCAATATTCATTAATTCAGTGCAGGACTAAATGTGACTGTAACTGTGAGCAGACTAGAAGTATGCATCATAAAACCAGTAACATTTTTTTGGAGGGATGTCTGCACATTTTTAATGAAGTGGGATGCCTATCATAACATGCTGAGGACCACGGAATCTTACTGTCTTAACTGCACACTGCACTTCTCAAGGTATATTCAGCATGATTTAAGAAGGCGGCATTCAAATGACCCATTGAACATTTATGACTGCAAAAAAGTAAAATGTGAGATAAAATTTTGGCCTTTACTTTTTGTCATAACAACAAGCATGACAGCTCTCTTCAGTGACAGCATAGCCTCTTTTAATCTTACCTCTGAATATCTTCATTTAGACTCAAAAAACGTCTTTGGATTTGACTGAAATCATCAGACATGACACAGAATCATGACTGAAATACACACCCTAAATCAGACCTCGCTTAAAGAGAGCTACATGGGGAGCTGCTCAAGTATGGCAAACAGATTAAAGACGCAGATAAAATAATTTCTAGAGTGAAGAATAACTTAGAGTGAATTAATCCTGGATCAGAGACATGCTTGACAATGAGACATAAAAGGCAAATTACTTATTATTTTTAAAGTACTAAAAGCTATTCTGGTTAGCTGACATACAAACAAAAAGAATCCTGGTAATGCAATTATTACATATACATGGATGAATTGATTAGTCTTCAGGAACTGGCTATGCATGTAATTTTGCACACTTATGTAATCTTTTGTTCTCACACTTGCTAAATCCTTTGCTGTGTTTTCACAGAGCCTGATGCTACTTAGTGGAGAATGATGTTCCCTAAATGCATGAGCTTTGATAATGCCAGCTGAGTGTGAATCAGCTGGATCTGGACAGGACCAGGGAGAGTAGCTTGACCTCTGCGGCCACAGGAGCATGAAGGCCGCTTGGCTGTTACTCAGGAGGCTCTGCACACCTGAAGTCACGGAAGAAATGGGACCTCAGAGGAAACTCTCTGATGCAGAGGACTGTACCCAGACACTTTGATTCACCTTAGAATGTGAAAGTACCAGCATGGGGTGAAGGCCCAGAAATGCATAGATGATATGTTCAAAACACATGTCCCCTAAGCATGGTTTGAACTCGCCTTCCATTTCCACTTGCAGGTACTGGTTAAAAATTGCCTGGTGCTTAGCAGCCCACAGTGCATCATGCTGACTGGTACAGACCAGCCCTTTTGCCGTTTCTTTGTGTCAGAGTTCTGCCTACCATCTCACTCTGTTTTTTCACTCTGAACACCTTGGACTAGGGAACTTCTTGCATGTCTGAAGAGTGCCATGCTCATGTGCTCCTTCCATAGACAAATGGCTAAGGAAGTCAAAATGATGAGGAGAGTTCGGTATCCTGAGTTATTTCCACTTCAGGTTGTCTCCTTCAGTACTTGCCTGCTCTCAGATAGGACTGTCCAGGCAAGCATTCTCGATGGCAAAGGCTAGGAATGGCAGAGAAAAATTCACGTCCTTCCCTGCCATGGCCCCCATGGGCTAGTGGATGGAACATTTAGTGGTTTTGCATGTGGTCAAGACCTGTCCCCAGGGCTGTTTCCTAGCCTTGGCGGCTACCTTAGCGCAGCGGCTAGGATACTCCTTGACTTCAGCCTCTAAGCAGACCCCTGATTTTGTGGGATCGTGTGGAGTTTGAGACAAGGTGACATATGGATGTCCCTCCCTGCTTCTGGAGGAGTTAAAATCCTTTCAACATATTGAAACTGCAGCACAACTGGCTCTCCAGTGGCTGCCTTGCCCTCCTCCTTGCTGCATTGCCAAAGCCACTTCTTCAAACTTATGCTCACATGCTGCCACAAAACCTGCTTTAGCTTGTAAGTGCAACACTTCCAAATCCTGTCAGGATTTAGGTAACCTGAAATTTGGGTCTAAATCCATAATTTTGATTAGATAGAGTACAAAAGTATAAAAGAGGAAGACTGCCCATGCTTCCTTGCAGAACCATTACATCGTTGTCTCTGAAGCGAGCAATCAGTACCCACTCATGGTCAGAAATTTCTCACTACAGGCAATCTCATCTATGTTCAGATGAAAGAAGAGGTATCTAAATACTAAAAGTAGATTTAATTCTTTGACCGGCACCATGGAAGAGTAGACAATTCTAAAGACAGATGCTTTTGGGACTGTTACACCTTCACGTGAAAATCAAAGCTGTTTATCTATGGGTGGGATCAATGGTATAGCAAAAAGGTGAGTTCCTCTAAATGCTGTGGTATGTTCTCAGTTGCAGGTGGAAGCTGTATTTTTAACCTCTTGGCACTGCCTGCTCACAAACTATTAGAACAGCAGGTGCCTCATCAGATACTTCTTCAACTTACTATTTTTCCAAAAGTACAGAGTATTTGAAAGAATTACAACCTTTGCCTATATTTTCAGAAGACTCAAGTCACAGAACCCTGGAAATGGAAGATGTCAGAAACTGATTCGGTCATGAGTCTGGCCCTTGCCAAGAAAAGAGCTCTCTGCAGTTCAGTCTGGAGTGGTTTCACTCGACTGGTTTAAGCGTGGGGGTCACTGAAGTGATAAAAGCATTTCTTGTTTCCCAAATATAGCAGCTGGACTGCAGTGACTCTCCCATGTGTGAACACTGTGACTTACTGCACCCTGCTAACTTTCACCTGCTGGATGACACAAAGTCCTCTGAAAAGCTAGCAAATCCCGAAGCAAACAGGTCAGAGTGTCATTTTATACAGCAGGCGAACAAACTTGCTAATTCTGTTTTTCTTCAACATAGAAGATATGATAAAACCAATACTAAGCACACCGCAAGCTCCAGAATTTTTGTTCTTGGGTCAGTCTATCCATATTACGTTTCCTTTGATCTATATGGATTTTTTTAAGAAAGAAAAAGGCAAAATTACTCACTCACAGGCTGATTCTGTATGCTTTGTCCTCCTCTTAGGAAAGGGAGACAAAAAGATTTAATGTCATGGCTACACCTATTGTCTGTGCAACATGGCTCTTGGCATGGAAGGTGCCACCAACATCAAATAAAGCCTTCTGCTATGAAATGCTAAAGTCTGCTGTGTTTTCTTGAAGGATTAGAGATTACCTAACAGAAATCACAAGGAAAATGTTACTTCGACTTAAGGGTCACAGGGTGATGTAATATCCTTTATTACAGTTACTCTCGGATTATTACGCCACTGAAGGAAATATTGCTTTTGCTCTACAAATCCTGCCTTACTCATATCCTTATATCATCAGAACGACCTGATCACTGCTACTATACTTGTGTATTACCACTTTCTTCTCTGCCTACCTCTTTCTTTCAAGGAGAGGTATCAGTTCTTAGCTTCCTGCATTTGCAATCAGCAGGAACTAATGTAGGATACCGAGTAAGAAGTCCAGCTGTTTTGCATTATGGTTTCCCTTTTAGTGGCACCTGACAGTGAAAAAGCCCGATGTCTCTGCTTTTTGCACTGGAGATAGGAAGAAGCAGCATGTGTTTCATACTAGCTTTTTTTCTGATATGAAAAGGTGAAAAAAGGCTGTTAAGAGGAATTAATTGCTTTTTTTCAGACAAGGACCTCCAGACAGCTTAGCATCTGCTTCACAAGATGACACAGAAGGTTACAAACTACAGCATTATTTGATGAATAGAGAAAGCTGTACCGCTTAGTAGCGAAGCAGGGGGAATCTCCCCAAGTTTCAATGTTGTAAGCGGGGTCAGGCTGCACAGAAAAGATTTGTCCTGGGGATGCCTTTAGGTGTATGTAGGGGTGAGTCAGAAAGCAGCGACGTGTGGGATGGGAGGCAGGGATGAACAAGGGCAGTCCCCAGATGGAAGTGTGACTGAAGGCTGACTTCTGAGCTGGCCAGGGCACTGAACAGGGAGCTACACCCTGGCTCCCCCTGGGCTGTGACACACTTGGTGTGACAGCCTGGACTGTGCCTCGCTGGCCGCGGGGATGCCTGCCTCACCGCTGCATATCTGATCTGAGTCACACTCCAAAACATGGACAACCCAAAGCAGTGAGAAGGGCAAAGCTTTTGCCAGGTGTTGTTTCTACCCTGAAGTTGCATCTAGGATGACTTCCAAGGCAGCAGACCATAGTGAGAGCACAGGCAGTGTTAGATCTAAAGGACTAGCAGCATCTCAAATATGTAATGGGCAACAACTGTAGAATCAATGACAAGCAGAATATTTATTTGGTTTTGCAATGTTTTTTATTTTTTTCACTAAAAAAAAAAATACATTTTGGGTTAGTAAATTTTTAATTCCCAATAAGCTAGACTAAAAAAGTAGGTAGCAGATTTAAGTGTCCAGGCTTTATGAGGTAGACCCTACTTCCAGTATCTGTGAAAATTTATAATGTCTATTGACTTAACAGGTTTTGTACTGGTATTGTTAAAGACTTTCAGACTTTGAATTAATGAGGCTTTAAAGCACATGCATGAGTTCTATTGCAATTAAGAGGCAACTTTGGCATGTCTTTACATAATTTGCTGAATTCATTGTCTTAGTTATTGACAAGGGAAGCAGCAAAACAAATAAAAGCTGTGGTTAAAGATTGACACGTACATAATAGATGTCAAATATGTGTTGCATTACCAGTGTAAAACAATGGTGTTTGTAAAACAATGGCATTTTGCATAAATAATACATTACCAACTCAACAAATTCATTATCCTGAACAGGGAATTATTATGTCTTCTGAGCTATTTCAAGGGAATGTGCACTGTTCTGTGCTTGCCAGTATCCAAAATTTTTAAATGTTTCTCTCTTCCACAACAGTTAATCCCAGAGTGACTCAACCAGACAATGACAACACATGCAGGCATGGACCCACTCCATCGCCCCACAGTCTGGATGCCTTGCTGTTTTGTAGCAAGTGACTCCTGCACACTGCTGTGATTTATATTTCTACCGCTTTACACTTCTGATTAGCTTTTAGTTTTATTTGTTAGATAACTATCACATGTATCCAATGGGGAGGGCCAGCCCATGGTGAAATCAAAAGGGATGTTTGGAGACCTTATTCTGCACAGTCCTGCAATTCAGGACTGTATTCCCAGTTCTTAATGCTACAATAATGTAATATCTGGCCATAAAACTGTATGGGATGTCAATTTAATGTTGTGAAAAGAAGAACACTTACCTTTATCAAAAATTTCTTTCAGCACTCCTCGTTTTATAAGCTCCTCTCTGCTTTGCCTCATTGATATTTTTCTTTCCAAAGCTGTAAGCAAAGGAGAAGGGTTAATATAAATAGAAAAGAAGGGAAATGATTGTTTTAAAAGGCTCTATGCCTTTTAAGGTATTTAAAAAATGCTTTTTCTCCTCTTCAAATCAGTGGCAGATTAGCATCTCTAAATAAAGGCTACTGGCAGTCCAGAGAATCCGCCTGCTGCTGTAGCGTGGCGGTTATCGACAGAAATGGCTACAGGCTGACCGATTTGAGGGCATGCCTGCACTCCCATTGCTTAATTTTGACACATGACCGAAGCATTGCTGTGGAGAATTAGAGACAGCAAAGGGAGAAAAAGGCAATTAGTGCAGAAACTGGAGGGGGAAGGTAAGAAAGGAGGCAACGCGAAGGATCACACCAGTGAAAGACGCGGCCATGGACTGTTCCCAGGCCACGGAAGAGGACTGGCACCTCTGTCGCCCTGAAGCCAAGGCTTGTTTCCCAATAACTCCAGTGAGAGCAGAGGAAGGTGTTTGGGACAGTTCAAAAAAACATAGCTGTTTAATGGAGCCTTCTCCTCCCTGGAGGCGTGTTTTCCCCAAAAAGGAGTAAATGAGGGGAACTTCATGAGAGCCACTGCAATTTACACCAGGTCTGAACAGCCTGAGTCCTGTACTGCCTGCTTGGAGACCGTGGTCACTGGGGCGGCAAAACGACAGATAGAAATTTCATGTTTGTTTAGTTCAGCAGTAATTAAAACAATGTCCAATTAACCAAAACACCACAAAGGACATGCATTCAGGCAAAGAGCTGAAAGCCAGCAAGCAAGGGGCACAAGAAGTGATGTGCAGGACTGGCTGCGACTGCGCGCGCTCTGCGAGAAACAAGCCTGTGCCTGCCAAAAAAGAGGCACAGTCAAGGGCAAATCGCTTCTGCCATATGCTCCCCTATCAGACCCAGTGCAGATGCACGCATGTACAGATGAACTGGGACTTAGCATCTCCAGTCTGCCCAAGGCAGATTTAAAGCAAAAGAGGGTCTAGAAACCCTCTCTCCATCCCTGAAACCATGAGGGTGTAACCTTTTCTGGCACTTCTGTGTGTTGGCTGTTCCCGCAGGGGCTCAGTATGCTTGGTGAATTAGCTATGCTTACACTGATACGCTGCACTCACTGCAACTTATTTGCTGTCAGATACGTATGGCTTAGTATGAACAAGGCCAGCTCTGCTTCACTCTTTTCCATAGGATAAATTTAGGTTTCCCCATTTTTAAAATCAGTTTTGAACATGTATTCTTCAGGACAAAGAAGGTCAGTAGGTACAGTCAGTAGCTAATAAAAACCCTGGTCTCCCCTAAACACACCCTCTGAACTTCAGCATTGATCAGAATTAATAGCAGGTCCCTTTGCTGAGGCACAAGACCCCATACCCATTAGCCAGCCATATGGTACAGTTTTATTTTTGAGGCTGTTAATGTAACAGCCACAGCATTTTCCAGAGTGCCTTGGCCCCATTGAAGAAGTGCTTTAGGCACCTCACTGACTTTCAATGAAACTTTGATTTCTAAGTTTCTAATATGCTTTTGAAAAGAAATACCCAACAATCAAGACTGAGGAGTCGCATTGCAGGCTGTTCCCCAACCTGCCTTTTCCCTGCACTGAAGGGGCCTTGTTCTGATACAGGATACAGTATTTAAAGCTTTTTCCCTGTCCTCTTTAAGAATAGCTGCCTTCAGCCCNGATAACTCCTGAGCTTTCTCTCACCAAAGGAATTGTTAAAATCCTGTGTAGCTTTAAAGAGCAATTTGGTGGCACCCAACACCTTTTCCAATAGGTCCGGGAAAGTGTAATTTCCTGTTAGTGCAAGCAGCAAACAGCACCCAGTCTGTCTGTGCTTGTTCTTCAGTGGGAAATCAAGTTGGGTGAAACAGCAGCAAAGCAGCAGGTTCTGCACACAGACCGCAGCCAGCACTGCTCACAAAATGGAGACGTGGGCAAATACTGCTATTTCCGTACCACCTTAAATAGCTGAGTAACAGATCCACATTTTACATACAAATTCACTGGCACCCACCCAGGGTTCACCATCTCATCCTCCCGCATATTCAACAGCTGGCTATGCAAGGTAGCAGCGTTACTACTGACTTCATTGCTAGGAAGTCCCATCACATTAGTAAAGTAGCGGTAAGAAATGTGGTAATTTTCTGGATTGGAGTTAAGGCTTTCAGGGGACCGACTGCTATAGAGGGCTAGCAGGACATTTTGAAGAAGCGCAGGAGTGCCTTTCCCAAAACAATTGCTGGGCAAGACACTCAATTATTGACGAGACTTCTCAAAGTCACGGACTATTTTTGCAGTCTAGCAGAATTTAAAGAAAGAATATATTTTTGGAAGAGGTAGGTTTTTCAGACTCCTTTTCAGTTGTAATCTGCTTCTGCTCAAGAAGGAAAAAAAACCAACCCCCAGTTTGAAGCTCAGACTAAAACAATTTTTTGTTCCAAATCCTTTCTAAGTACGTACAGGACTTAAAGTATTAATTATTTTCCTGCTAAGCCAGTTTAATTAATAAGATATTTAGAGGAAGGGCATGCTGGGCTAAGAGCAGTACTGAATGATAATAACAGATGTTATACTAAAACTATGGAACATGCTGCCTTCCTTTAATACAAATCTTCCTCCCAAACAAGTCTC
>VZTV01111224.1:0-28119 GCA_013400875.1 Anhinga rufa
GAAAGCCAAACATATCCTGGGCTAAATGAAAAGAAATTTGGACAGTGGGTCAAGAGAGGTAATTCTGCCTCTTTGCTCCACTCTTGTGAGATCCCATCTGAAGTACTGTGTCCAGCTCTGGAGTTCTCAGTAAAAGACATGGACCTGTCAGAGAAGGTCCAGATCATAAAAATGATCATGGGGCTGGAACACCTCTCCTGTGAAGAAAAACTGTGAGAGTTGGGGCTGTTCAGCCTCAGGAAGAGAAGTGTTCAGGGAGATATTATTGCAACCTTTCAGTACTTGACAGGGGCTTATAAGAAAGATGGGAATAGATTTTTCAGTAGGGCCTGTAGCAATAGGACAAAGGGCAATGTTTTTAAACTAAAATATGGTAGATTTGCATTGGCCCTAAAGATGAATTTTTTTTTACAATGAGGGTGGTGAAACACTGGAACAGGGTGCCCAGAGAGGAGGTAGATGCCCCATCCCTAGAAACATTCAAGGCCAGGTTGGTCAGGGTTCTGAGCAACCTGGTCTAGTTGAAGATGTCCCTGCTTATTGCAGAAGGGCTGGACTAATGACCTTTAAAGGTACCTTCCAACCCAAACCGTTCTATGATTTCATAATTCTATTCTATGATAAATTGTATTGCAACAGCTGGTACCACATTTCAGGCTATCTGCAGGAAGGACCTGTACAAAATGTCCTGTGTTTTATCAGCAATTTGTTGGTTTTTTTTAAGTCAAACCCTCAGTCTTCATAGTATGTCATAGGGTAGTCTTTGAAGCAAGTTCCCAGATTTTTTTTAAAAAAGGTGAGTACTCAAAAAATGGGCCTTCAGTGTTAAAACCCATATTTGTTTTATCATCTGTCCAAATAGTAAAAAAAAAAATAAAAAATTGGTGCTGAAAGGGACTTACAATATGAAGAAATGATGAAACTATCATTAAATGTGGTGATACAGATAGACTTTAAAAACAAACAGAAAAACAAACAAATAAACACCACCAATAAAAGTGCCTATGTTTGTTTAAGCTAGAATAAAGTGGTGAATAGCCTGCTTTAAGCAAGCCAGAATTAATACACACTTCACAGAGGTAAAGTTGTGTAGATTTTCCTGGCATGTATAGTAGGTCATGGAAAAAAGATGAATTAAATAAACATGAGTACTCTCACCAAGTTTAAAATTCCCAGATATTCTGAGTTATTTATTGTTTGATTACTGTTGTCTCTGCAATCTTTGCCAATAAGCTGTGTATCTGAATAGTCTGATACAAGCCAATATAGATATCTATGTGATGGCTATCTTAAATTTCAGTTCCAACAGCCCAGAATACCAATAGACCCATTTCTATAACATTTAACAGGTGTCAGGATTTAAGCTTCCTCTAAAGTTGGTTTGGAATTTGCCAAATCTTTGTTAGAAACTGAATGTTCCTCCACATTTCATATTAATATGCGAATTTTGAGAAAAGTCAACAATTTCAGGTCAAGATCCTTGGGTGTGGTGGAGTTTCTGATGTGACCGTGTAAGAAAGGAGACCTTGGCCATAAGAAAAATATGTGAAAGTTAAGTATTATCTTAAAGTTCTATTAAAAACAAACAAACAAACCAACAAAACAACAAAAAAAAAACCACAAGAGAACAAGCCAGAGAGTTCCCTAGAGTGCAGGGAACACAATTTTCCATCCAGTATTACAGCCTTTCATCTAAAGAAGGCATTAAGAAATTCTTATTTACTGGTTGTTAAACTGTGCAGGTACTCACCTAAAAATGTCTTACATGATTGCTGAAGTAATATTCTTACTGTTTTCTTACAACAGTCAAGGTAATTTTCATTTTCTTGCAATAAAAGGACCATCATCTGCATAACATTTTACAGTCTTAAGCAAAATGAATTCTGGAAAATAGTTACAAATGTGGCTTGATTTTCTGCAGTTTACATGTGGACTCATTAATATAAGAACAGCAGGGCAGACACACATTCGTATCTCTAAACCAACATATTGCCCAACACACTGTAATGGCACTTGATCTATCCTTTATCCATGAGTAAGGCCAATGATCTTCCTTACACATCCATGTTCTCTGACTTTATGTTCTCAGTAGATAATAATCATGTGCTGCACAAAAGTTTGTCTCTCCTTTTCTTCTGAACCAGAATTCTTTGTTCCAGTGCAGAATAACTGTGAGCAAAGAAACACAGTGCTAGTGTCAGACTTAAGACTTTCTATTCAAAAGCTAGTAGCTGCATTACTTTGAAAACTGTCGTCTCTGTCCATTTCAGTTTCACTGTCCCTATGTGTTTTCATAGAAACCATTCCTCTTGATCTCTGCATTTTACATATCATACAACAGACATGCTTGCTTCTAACAGAAAAAAAAGGTTTCTGTAGAGAGGAGGAACATTTTTTATTGCATGATAAAGAGTCCCAGAGGTTAGGAGGAGTCCAAACTACTGTTTCAAAAGGCTTCTTGTTACTTCTAAATATATGTGTGTGTTACTATATATATATGCTTATGTATAAAAGTGAGGAAATTAGACATCACTATGGTGGGAGTATTTGGAAGACTGTAAATCAGGCCGGTGTTAAGCCTTAAAACTAAACTTTACCGGACTAACACATTAACAACATACCTAGTAGTAATAGTTTGTTCTTACACACTACTAATCATGATCACTACAGAAATGAGTCTTTAACGATTGTATTCTACATCAGCTAGTGCACAACACCATATAACTGAGATCATCTGGCTTACCGATGTGGTCATTAATTGTGTAAGATCTAAAGGCTGATGCTACCATATGCTGCAAGATGCCTAAGTGGTGTTACTTTCCAAGGCTGTAGCAGGTGTCTTATCCTCTTGCTTGTCTGTTTTTCATCCTCACTTTGCTGCTGATTGTTTTCTTAGAAAAAAAAACAACTGGGTTTTTTTTTCCTGCCTCTGTGGCTATGTTTTCTCAATGACATGTAATTAATCATCAGTAAATTGTGTATGGTTAACAATTTTCAAAATGTGCCCATATTTTCAAGATCTTTGCTACTATCTTCCATTTAAACTACATAGAATAGAATTGTATAATCATGGAATGATAGGATGGTTTGGGTTGGAAGGGAACTTCAAAGATCATCTAGTCTAACCCCACACCTGCAATGCGCAGGGACATCTTTGAGTGGCTGATAGGCCAGAAGGCTGTGCTGCCATCCAGCGAGACCTGGACAGGCTGGAGAGCTGGGCTGAGGGGAATCTCATGAAAGTCAACAAAAACAAGTGCAAGGTCCTGCACCTGGGGAGGAACAACCCCAGGCACCAGTACAGGTTGGGGGCTGACCTACTGGAAAGCGGCTCTGCTGAGAAGGCCCTGGGAGTGCTGGTGGACAGCAAGCTGACCCTGAGCCAGCACTGTGCCCTTGTGGCCAAGAAGGCCAGTGGTATCCTGGGCTGCATTAAAAGGTGTGTAGCCAGCAGGTCAAGGGAGGTCATCCTGCCCCTCTACTCTGCCCTGGTGAGGCCGCATTTGGAGTACTGTGTCCAGTTTTGGGCCCCCCAGTTCAAGAAGGACAGGGAGCTGCTTGAGCAAGTCCAGTGGAGAGCTACCAAGATGATCGGGGAGTGGAGCATCTCCCTTATGAGGAAAGGCTGAGAGACTTGGGTTTGTTTAGCCTGGAGATGAGAAGACTGAGGGGGGAATCTCCTCAGTACTTACATAAGTATCTGAAGGGCGTGTGTCAAGAGGATGGGACTGGACTCTTTTCAGTGGTGCCCAATGACAGGACTAGAAGCAATGGGCACAAGTTGGAACACAGGAAGTTCCACCTAAAAATGATGAAAAACTTCTTTCCTGTGAGGGTGCCAGAGCAGTGGCACAGGCTGCCCAGAGAGGTTGTGGAGTCTCCTTCCCTGGAGACATTAAAAATCTGCCTGGATGCGGTCCTGTGCGCCCTGCTCTAGGTATACCTGCTCATGCAGTGGAGGTTGGACAAGATGATCTCTGGAGGTTCCTCCCAACACCTACCATTCTTTGATTCTGTGATTCCATGATTCTGTGATCTTTCACTAGACTGAGTTGCTCAAAGCCCCATCCAACCTGAACTTGAATACTTTCAATGGTGGAGCATCCACAACTTCTCTGTCCACTTGATCCAATGTCTCACCACCCTTATCATAAAAACTTTCATCCTAAGGCCCAATTTAAATCTACCGTATTTCAGTTTAAATGTATGTAAACATACGTAAAGTAATGTCACCTCTGGCCTTGGTGAAAAGTCTCTGTCTATTTTGCAAACCCCCTTTATATATACTGACAGGCTGCAATAAAGTCTCCCTGACCCCTCTTTTCTCAAGGTTGAACAGCCTCAACTCTCACAACTTTTCTTCACAGGAAGGGTGTTCAAGCCCTCCAATCATTTTTGTGACCCTCCTCTGGACCTGATCTGACAGGTCCATGTCATTCTTGCACTTGGGACCCCAGACCTGGATGTGGCACTCCAGGTGGGTTCTCAAGAGTGGAGTAGAGGTGCAGAATTACTTCCCTTGACCTGCCGGTTACATTTCTTTTAATGCAGCCCAGGATAGTATGCTTTCTGGACTGCAAGTGCACGTTGCTGGCTCACGTCCAGTTTCTTCCAGTAGTATCCCTAGGTTCTTCTCTGCAGGGCTCCTCTCAGTCTATATTGATATTGGGTACTGCCTTGACCCCCATCCAGGACCTTGTACTTGGCCTTGTTGAATTTCATGAGGCCCATTCCTCAAACATGTAATTTCAGTATTATTGACTATAATATCATGTCAAGCTCTCATTAACCTAGTATGTACTCATAAAAAGTTGATAACAAGCCTGATGGGGAGGGACTGGGTGCCTGGATTATTAGTATAGGGCAGAGCTAACATTATACCTGTGGCCTGCTACTAACAATGTCGACACAACTATTACTGTGTCACTGGGTACAAAAATGTTTACACAGTTATGCTACATTAGTGTGCTTAAGATTGGGCTCAAAAAAGGTAGTAGCAAAACCTGTTCCATGATGCTTTTATTTTTATGGGTGCAACAGATCTTTAATTTTACTTCATAAGTAGTTGCTAGCTAGTAGTCCTAACTCAGACATAGGCTGTCTTTTTAGGATGCATATGATATTTTGTTTCAGACAGCAAGCATTCTCAAAATCCAGGTTAAGCAAATTAATGTGATACATTTATGTCTTACAGCTGGTGTGTATAACAGGAGATGCATATTTTTAATATGGGATTGAATGAAGTAGGTGAGCAGAGGTTTTTCCACCTCCTTTTCTACACACCACTGAACCATCCTTGGGAGATGTGTAGACTAAGTAGAGGAAGAATTGGCTGAAATGGATTACTAGGCAATCAAAACTAACAGAAAACAAAAGGAGAAATGTCATGAAAAAGCACAGTTCTAAAGCTGTTAGCAATATAAGAGTCTCAGAAAGCAAAAGTAAGTTTAAAATTTAACACAGCAAGGTTAAAGGAGGATAAGATATCAGAAAAGATAACACCATCAGAATGACACAAGCTAATAGTTTGGGTGGGCAGGGCAAAACTAGTAGTGTCACAGAAGATAGATATTGCCTCAGTCAGCCCCGTTTGTGGCAAGGTATCTCAGAGAACTCACTTTATACTCCAGAATATGTAGAGTATTAAGCAACTCTTATCAAGAGAACATCAGTTACTATGAGATTCAGGTCTGTTTAAAAACTATGATTAATGTTCACATCATCTAAAGGCCTAATGCAATCAACTACTTTTGGGTAGGAGACTGTATGATGTTTATACCCAAAGATATTAAAACAGGCAATAGATGCATTACAGAAAAGAGAAAACTGCAAGCAGTGTGGTTAGCAAAGGTCAGGGCAGTAAAATTAAATGTTAGCAGTCAGTGCCTTCTGCCTCTGGTATTAGAAGTGCTTTGTGTTATTCCCAGAGCCTGCTGCTGGAATATGGAGAGATCTTGGGTAAGACTCTTATTGTCAATGTGCACTGTATTCTGCATTCAAAGGCAAGGAAAAAGTTAAACTTCTTTTTCAAATGCAATGGACACATATGACTCCTACAAAATAACCACAAAGCACTAATAGGTGAGGCAAACAAGAAGGTAAAGTGACATTTTCTCTCTTTCAGTCAGTTTTAAATACTCCTTTTCTAACTATACACAGCTGGCTGATTAGCAGATATGATTTGAAACTCAGTTTTGACAGATATATGCAGCTACATGGGGGCACTAAAGCAGATCTAGCACTCTTCAAACACTATTTCTTTTTCTTTTAGGATGCAAAGCAAGTATTTTTTGGAAAAAAAATTTTAACAATACAGCTAAAGTGCAGTTTACTTTTTATAATATGCAATCTTTTACAATAAAGAGTAGGGTAGCTCATTATCCAAGAGACAACAGCTCATTTGAATGACAGTTTTCAGCCCTCATGCTGTATTTTTTCCCTTTCCAACACATTCTATTCATCTTCAGTGGTCATAAACTGTAGACAAGAGAGGCAGAGACTGGAGAAGACAGATAATACACTCTAGGATAAGCCAAGAAAATGTGCAATTATGTTAAGCTGCTTTATTTGGTTGGCTCGTGGGAGATGGAGGAAGAGAGTGGATGTGAAATACAGGATAGCCTGAAACAGTTAATTTCAGAGATCATCATACTAGTGACCTCTGTCTGTACTGGTTGTAACGCAGCCTTCAGCATATTTTTGGAAAACCAACAGCTACCATGTGAAAATTCATTAATAAAACATGTGAAGTGCAGAGCATGTTTTATACATCCATTCACCATGCTTCATTACATTGTTTTGGTACCATTACAAGTCGGGAAAAGCATAACCAACACCACAAACCAAAACAAAGCAAACAAAAACCCCAGAAATACAAGCAAGCCAAGTTATGTTGGATTGTGACTGTAACCTTCGTCCATTATGAGAACTTAACAGCTTTAAAGTTTAGGAGAGACAGATTTTGGAAGACTGTTAAATGGAAGTCACTATTTAAACTGCTTCAGAAGTGATGACTTTGATAATCATTTCAGCATTTTTTTTTTTCTATCTCAATACTTTGAGTCTTTGCTAGCTGAAATCTTCATGCTGGAGTTTTTAACTCTATTATCACTTGTCTTGTAGCAGCACTGTTTTGTTTTTTTAGGCAACCTTTGCACCAGCAACTGCAGGATTATCATCTATTTTCACTGTTTAATTGAAAGTGGTTCTGGGGGTGTTTGATCCAAAATCCATGTAAATAATCAAGGGAAGTATTTTTACTAATTTGAATAACATTAGGATCAGGTCATAAGAGGGCTGTAGGCTTAAGCATCAAAAATTCCTCCTTGCTACTGTGGTTATCAGTACCAGCTCTTACACCTGAAGAATCAGCACAGCTTGCCATTATACTGCTAACCTCTATTTTACTATTTACAGCTAAATTCAACCCCATGTATTATGCTTTGGGCATACCCACTGGCAAATACAGAAGAAGATGTTTAGCTGACACAAGAACTAAGCATCTGAGGTATTTTGGTACGTTTGTATCTTTTTTTCTAGACAACTTTCATAAAATGAAAAGACCATATCATGAATATAACTTGTGTTAGTTAATAGGAACACTGCAAGACTGAGCAAGTATCTGAGATTTCAGTTTATATTGAAAGAGCTGTGAAATGGGAAAAAATATATTTGTCCCATACTTAAAAAAATGTAAGCAATGTTTTTCTAACATTGCCAATACTTGCTACATGCACAGGATATTCAGTTGCTGCCAGACTTGCTCAACAAGCTTACAAAAGTTTAAGATGAGATAAATCTGTTCAACTTGTAACACCTCTAGTGAAACCTCACTGAAAGCTATGTTAAAAGAACAGTCATTTGAATTTGTTCTAGTAAAAGAAATACAAACATGTTGGCTAATACACTGAAAAATTATTTTCTGTTATCTCCCAGAATCAGCACTATAATTTTTTATTTTCTTTTTTTTTTTTTAAGAATATATTAACAATTGTGAAAATTGTGTGGAAAAGACAGAAGAAAATAATTCAGATGTTATTTTACTTTTGTCTAGGTATCCCAATGCAGGAGTAACAACATCATCATGAAAGAATCTGAATTTAAAAAGCAGCACAATAAACAGGGAGGAAAACAAACAAACAAAACCCCTAAGCAAACACTTTCTGTTGTTTTTTGCTGTTAGTAGTAAGAGGCCACAGGCTCTGTGTTGGCCTGGTAGTGCAGGGTCTCAGCTCCTGGCTGGTCAGAGGCTGTGGCCTCTGTCTTGTTTTAGTTTGCTTTAACAGGAGGATGGTAACTTGTTGTTACCCTGCCCCTGTTCCCCTGTCCTTCCAGAGAAAATCTGAACTGTTAGCCTTAGGACCTGGAAAGTCACTGGAAAGGCGAGTCAAACACAGACTCAACAGGTAGAGAGTGTGAAGTTTCTGTATACAATGTTAACTGTTATTAGTGAGATTTTTACATTTTAGTGAGATAATTGTGGATTATATTGTGCTGTTGAAGCATTAATGTGACTAACAGCATACTCTTTGTTCCATGTATAGTTTGTTCCCTTTTGTCAAAACAGGTTCTCAGGGTAAGAACTGAACTACTCCGTCTAGGAAAAAAATAGAAAAAAATACAGTGTTCTACCTAATCATTTGTATTAGCAAGTCATACTTACCCTTGGTTTAATGATACACATTAAATTATGGTCTTCTATGTCTAATTCATCAGCTTGTGCATCAGCCTTAAATTTATTTAAAATATTCTACCAGAGCACTATCAGTTCATGGACTTTACAACATTCCTGTTTCCCTTTGCAGATTTGCATTAAATGGTGAATATATTTAATCTGAAAGTTTAAAAGTTCAGATGGTGTGTTCTCTTATTTGAATTGTGTATTGAACAGTAGAATAAGAGAAAAAAATCAGTAACCTATCTGTTGTCCTCTGGGTCTTTGTTCTGCAATCACAGAGAGAGAAAAAGAAACAGAAACCCCATTTGACTCTCAGGAGAGATATTTGGCTTCTGCAAAGCTGCTGCTGCTGCACCTTGACTCTTGTGGATAGTAGAAATAGCTAATTTGTAGTGGGTAATTTGGTGATGTGTCTGAGTCACAACAGCTTATAAGAACAACTATAGAATATACATTACTTCTTGAGAGGGGCAATGACCTGCATGGTGGGTTAGGTAGAAAAATTAGAGACTAATCTTACACAATCATAGAATCATAGAATGTCCTGAGATGGAAGGGACCCACAAGGATCATCAGGTCTATCTCCTGTCCCTGCACAGGACAACCCCAAAATTCACACCATATCTCTCAGGGCCTTGTTCAAGTGCTTCTTGAATAGTGTCAGGCTTGGTGCCATGACTACCTCTCTGGGGAGCCTGTTCCAGTGCTCCACCACCCTCTGGGTGAAGAACCTTCTCCTAATACCCAACCTAAACCTCCCCTGGCACATCTTCCTGCCATTCCCTCGGGTCCTGTCATTGGTCACGAGCGAGAAGAGATCAGCCCCTGCCCCTCCTCCTCCCCTTGTGAGGAAGCTGCAGACTGCAATGAGGTCTCCCCTCAGCCTCTTCTTCTCCAGGCTGAACAAACCAAGTGACTTCAGCCACTCCTCATATGGCTTCCTCTCTAAACCCTTCACTAACTTTGTGGCCCTTCTCTCGACACTCTCTAGTAGCTTTATATCCTTAATGTACTGTGGCACCGAAAACTGCACACAGTACTTGAGGTGAGGCCGCACCAGCGCAGAGCAGAGCGGGACAATCACCTCCCTCAACCGGCTGCAATGTAGTGCTTGAGGCACCCCAGGACATGGTTGGGCCTCTTGGCTGCCAGGGCACACTGTTGGCTCATGCTCAACTTGCTGTTGACCAGAACCCCTAGATCCCTCTCCACAGGGCTTCTCTCCAGCCTCTCGTTCCCCAGTCTGTATGTATATCCAGGGTTGCCGTGCCCCAGCTGCAAAATCTGGCACTTGCTCTTGTTAAACTTCATATGGTTGGTGATTGCCCAGCTCTCTAATTTGTCTAGATCTCTCGGGGGAGCCCCTCTGCCCTTGAGAGTATAAACAGCTCCTCCCAATTTTGTGTCATCAGCAAACTTAATTAGTATTTCTTCAAGTCCTACATCCAAGTCATCCTGACAAATAAAAAGCAATCCTCAAAATGCTGTTAATTTTGTAGATCAGAGAAAAAAAAATGTATGTACAGACAGTTAAAACTGGAGGCCAATAATTTCCATTAAGCATATGCAACAGAGAAGTCTGTGGATTTCCCAGTCACAGACAAGTTTTCATCTGTTACTCCTTCTTGGTAACTGCAGATTAATAACACTGTCTGCTGAGTATTGATGATTGCTGATAACTGGAATGTGTTGCTAATCTGACTGTGGGTTGAACCAGTGCTTGGAGCTAATGTGTTCTCAAAACAGCATAGTACAAACTCAGCAGGTACAAAGTAAAAGCAATAATAAAAAATTGAACAGGCCTTAAGTGCTATGATTATTACTGTGGTCTATTTTTTACCTGCCCTTTGGAAAGTCTGTTTCTTGAATACCCTTTGTTAGAAAGTATTGATAGCTATATTAGCCTCATATTTTCTCTCCTGGCAGCAGAATACAAGAACATGCTGGAGGAGGGAGGAAGTATTCTAGGTACTTACAGGCTTCAGGTGATTTTTGGTTCCAGATGGTTAAACAAGAGAAAAAGGCAAACCCTTTTAATCTACAGAAACACGTAAGAAACTATCCATATAATTTGGTAATGTTATTACATCCTTAGAAGTACTGATAAGACCTCTGTAATGGATAGTGCTTACCTGTAGTAACTAAATCAGGCACACTGGATCAACCTTTTGTCTTTACTCATGTCAAAATGTTCACTACAGTGAACATGAATAGTCTTGGAATGAAGTTTTAGACCAAAAAGAAACCACTAAGTTAGTTAAGGGAAACAAAAATAGCAGACTCCAGTCCAAGAAAGGAGAGAAGGGAGATAAAGCAATCTCTTGACTGAGAAGTGCACTGAATAGCACAAGAGCCAGCTGGGTGAAAGAAGACAACAGGACCCCATGAAATACAGCAAAGATGAGACCAAGCTCTGTAGCAGGAAGGCAGAGCCCTGTAGGGCCACAGGCTTGGTCTGGTGGGACAAGGGAGCAGCTTTGGGTCATGGCCTTGGGCCCTAGTGGGCAGTGACCTAAGCAGGGGCCAGCCATGCACCTAGGTAGCAACTAGAGCCAACTAGGGCCAGCTGTGGAGGCCTCAGTTGGAGTGTAGGTGATCCTTCTTTAATCAGCAGTTATTAGACCACATTTGGACGCTGCATAGTTTTGGACCCCCACAGGTGCAAAAATCAACAATATTTTCATATATGGTAGAATTTCCTTTTCTTCTTACTGTGGGCAGCAAGGTATAGCTTTTGAGGAACTGAATCCACAATGTTTTTACAGTTAAGTAGAAACATATAGTCTATTTAAACTTTAGTCAATGAAACATTAAGCTTTAATGTTCCTCTAGGGTTCTTTTTCAAGCTCTGGTTTTAAGAGAACACGATAATCAACAGACAAGCAGCCTTGCCTTGACCAAGTATATTCCTTCTCTCAACCACACACACACACATAACCATAAGACATGGAAGAAGTGTGAATAGATAATATATGTATTTGTATGTAAATGTATGTATTTAATAGAGATAGTCATAGACAACTTCTTAGCTTCCATTTCCCAGTAGAACAAAAGGTTTATTTTTTTTTAATGCATGTAAATCTTTCTTCTCAAAGTACTCATCTAGAGGTAAAAGAATAATGACAGATAAACTTAGAGAAATTCAGTGTGGACAAGATAACCCTTTCTATGCAAATATATGCTAATTCAGGGAAAATGTTAGCTGGAAGTCAGCAGCGAATTTTCTCTTGTGATGATTCCAGCTTTCCTAGGCTGGAATATTAGAAATTAAGTCAAATCAGAAAAAAAGTGCAGCATAAAGTTTTCTTATTGAAGAACAGGGACCCAAATAAGCATTACAGATTTGGTTACTATATCTTTTTATTCACCTGGCTTCCAGAGCCAAACATATAGAATATAACAGTAAAAGGAAAGAATGGAAAGTATCTGTGTTACACTTACAAACAGAATTTTAGGCATACAGGATAAAGTACAAATGAGAACCCTAATGAAAACTGACAAACTCCTTTCAGAACTAGTAGTTCATTCTTCCTCTGCTTACTCCTGCACTTCCTGGACCACATGACAGCCATGAGATTGCCACAGTGTTTACAATAGTGTCAAAGACCAATCAGCTAATGACTGTTTAGTGTATCACAAGATATGTCTTTAACATCACTATAAAAAAAATTAGGTTCTGTTAGTCCTGGCTGGGCTGGTCTTGGCCCCTGTATTGTTTTAGTTTGCTTTAACAAGCAACTGGAGGCCATTAGCAACCATTTTGGAGATGTGGTTCTGTCTGTGCTATATCTGGACAAGACCTGAGTCTCCCAGGGAGGCCCAGTGTGACCAGCAACTCTCCTTACATCCCCAAATGTGGGAGGAGTTGATTGTACATCTTCCAGGCTTCAGCTGGGAAGCAATGAGGAGGAAGCAGGCTGTGACATGGAAATGCAAAGGAACAAATTTCAGTATATCTGGGACTGAGAGGAATCCCCAGAATATACACCATAGTTCTCCCAGTGAAGATTGCAAAAGGCTGGAACTTGACAATCTATCCCTCCTCCCCCTGTCTTTCCACAGGAAATCTGAGCTGTTAGGACTTGGAGAGTTGGAAAAGTGAGCCCAACATCAGATTCAAGGGGTAGAAAGTATGAAGTTTCTGTATGATGATTTAACTGTGTTATTAATGAAACTTGTCTGTTTTGCTGAGATAATTTTGCATAGTATTGTACTGTTGGAACAATAATGTGACTAACAGCATAGTCTTGATTCTATTTATATAGTTCCCTTTTGCTCATGACAAGGTTTTGAGTGTAACATTAAATTCTGATGTCCTGAACCTAGATGTTACACAAAACATAGTCCCAGGCAAAATTATATTGATAGTTGTAGATGTGTAGTGCTCAGAATGACCAACCACCATTTATAAACCACTTGGCCAATTATTTGTCTCAAAACTTAAAACAGAAACAAAGTTCTCAGTAAAAGGCTGGGAGATGATAATGAACGGAGCAGAGTATGCATATATAAACATATTACTCCAGAAAAAAAAATACTACCAAAGATTAAAAGAATCTCAAGCCTATGCATAAAATAGAAATTAACTCCTTGTCTGGGCTTACAATGAGAAAAAACCCCACAAACTTATTTTACCACATAAACCATATCAATATAATTTTACCATTTTTAAAGGTGTTTGTATGCATCTGCTGTCAGAACAGTACATAGGTACACACAAACTGTATGTATAATTGAGAATTATAATTTTCTTGTTTGAGGGAGACAGATGCTTATTCTATTCTATTCTATTCTATTCTATTCTATTCTATTCTATTCTATTCTATTCTCTATGACTTGAGAAATTATTCTCAGTTGCTATCAGAAGAGGAAAACCTTTTTTTCCACACTCCTACCAGCCCCAAGCTTTCTTTCATTTAAATTTTTCAATTTATTTATCAAACACATTCTATTTCTGGTATCAAAAGGTATATTTTAATAATATTAAAATAGGTCTTAGAATAGCTGTGTTTCTTTTTTTTTTTAATTATTATTACTCCTACTGCTTCAGAGAAGCCCCATAAATAAGCAGATGTGGAACTCAGACAAACATGTATATAACACTTTGTAAGCCTTTTTTTTTGAAAAAGTAAGTCTTGAACATCTCAAGTAATCTTATCAAAATGAAGAGTTTCTACTTCAGCATTTATTAAATCCCATGACAGTGGTCTATTATTACAGTTCTGAAAAATATCTGAAGTGAACTCTGATCACTTAATTCAAGCTTTTCAATTTTATTTTATTTTTTTAAATAAAAAAAAAATCTTAATGGAAAGTCAAAGATATAAAGGATCAACCAAGCAGGGCTTGTCTATTTAACCCTATTATAACCTAACTACAATAAGGTAGATTATTTACCAATATGAATGAATATAAAAAAATATATAATTGACTTTTCTATTTATTGATACAATGAAAAGTGGTTTCAAATAAACTCTCAAAATTCTCGTCATGAAAATGTACTTTGTGAGGAGACATAAAAAATAAGAGATATTAAAAAAAACCCTACAGGTGAAGAAGAAAATATTTTGTCATGTTATTCCATAACCTTACTCCAGGTTTCCTGAGCTCTGCAAAACATATTGCTATGTTTGTAAGCCCATGTCCCCTAATTCACATTAGTTACTACTACAATTGTTTGTACTTCAATTATTTATGAAAAACTTCCCCACAAAGCATTTGGCCTTGATGAGGAGAGTCATTTTACGTTCAGCTTGAACATTAACTACTCATGTCTGTGCAATTAAAGCAGAGTGTTTCAGTTTAACATCTCTAACACAAGAGAACACTAAATGTGCCTGTTTCATTAGGGATCAAAAGTAAACTATAGTAATAAACAGGAAAGCAATTTCAACAATGCTGTTACAGTATCAGCTGTGCAGTTATCACAGACACATAGCATACAATGTCTATAGCAGTCAGCTCTACAGTGCTGGGTGAAAACAGAATGAGTGAGAAATGGCATCTGAGCAATAACCAGTTTTGCATTTCTTCAGCTCACTACCACACTGTACTTGACCTCATTTGGAAAGATCTCCCATTTGTTTTTTTGCTGGGTGTTGTTGTTGAGTTTTACTGTAATACCTGACAATTCATCAGTGCTATCTATGTCTTCAGCACTATGCATACAGTTTGAAAAAACAGGTGTTCTGGTTATTTAGTATTATTTCAAATGACACCACATCATACACATTTACATCCCTTTTTTTAAAAAAAATTAGCAAAAATAGCTGGTCTGTCTTAACAAACATATTCTGCACATTGGTGTTTTGAGTAACCTTAAGGTCAACCCCATTATGTGGATTCCCTTCCACTTTCTTTGCTAGCCAAACCCCTGTAGAAAAGCCTGAAAGCTAGCTTTAAGAATAGATAATTTTTCATCTTTTACATTTCAAGATACAGTTCCAGGAATTTCAAGAAAATATTTCATCAAAAACTTAGTTTGGAAACAAAATCTTTTATTTTCAACACAATTTCTACTTCCCATTTACTACAATAGTCATCACCAGTGTTCACATCTTTTCAGGGAAGAATAGCTTAAAAAAACCAAAGCCAGTGCTCCGTAGACATAAAAGTGCACTGATGATCTTTGGAGACTACCAGACAAGCATCTATCTTATAAAATTTTAGGTCCATAGGAATGTAATAATACCAATACTAATATGTTGGGGGTTTCTGTTTGTTTGTTGGGGTTTTTTGTTTGGTTGGTTTGGTTGTTTGGTTTTTTTTTGTGAAAAATGGAGTCTTGGCCCATGACTGCCTCAGGGAGCATGATTTCAAGTGTGTTGCACAGGATGAGGGAGTATAAAATGTGTTCCTGAAGGTGACTCAGGGATTTCTTTAAAAGTATGGCAGTATCCTGACAATGGAAATAATATTGATGAGATGTTGAATCAGCCTATTTCTCACCTGTCCCACCTTTTTATTTTCAAGAATGTACCGCTTACTCTTGCCTCTTAGACACTTGAGGTTTTATAGAAACACAAGTCTGTGAGCCTTTACTCCAGTCAGACTTGTTCTTGCAAATTATGCAAAATCTGATTTGAGTTGGTAGAAAGTGTAAAATTTTAACAAAGGAAATTTTTTGCATATTAGGCTTTCAAAAAAAGTAGATTTTTTTTTAAAAAAGGTTGTATCATTATGAAAGAAAACATTCTTTCCCGTAAACCCTACTTGAGTGCTTTAATTTATGAGCACTGAATTTCAATAGAAGCTATAAAGTAAATTGACCCTATATGTAGTATCCAGTATTCAGGTAGTCTGGATTATTCTTTAACTGGATGTTATTTGATCCCTTAGAAGTAGCTTACTTTGTGTATAGTAGCAAAAAAGACCAGAAAACTATGAAGGATTCCTGTACAAGAATCAGATTTATCACCTGTCAAGCTGAGACTCTGAATTTCTGTTCTTAGAACGTGAAGTTTATTTAAAAAAGGAAGAACTTCTGCAGAATGAAAAGTAACTTGCTGAAGTATGGAATAATGTCTGATGATTGAGAGTGTTCTTTTGAAAGGTAGAAAACCTACTAGTAAATGGTGATGCAAAATTAGATGTTGTGGATAAAGAGATGTTTTATAATCCAGATTTAAAACACCCAACCTTTTGATCGTTACTGGAAGTACAGTTCATTTTACTACTGGTTTCTTCCTTGAAAACTGATTAACTCATTTCCCCTCCAGTATTCAGAAGCACCTTAGAAAAGATCTCTTTAATCACTTTTCTGCCAGATATTCAAACTCTAGATTAGCTTAAAAATCTATAGAGTTACTGCTGGAGCCAAGCACAAGGCAAGGCTATAAGAACAAGAATGTTGGGATGTTCTGCAATGTACACACAAGGTCTTTATTATGTTTTAGACAGGTTTTAGATGTTTTATTAAGTTCTAAAAGTCTTGAAATATTAATGTGTCTGCTTCTTATTGCTAGGAATCTTTATAAAAAAAGCAGATTAATGAAGAGTCTAGCTGTTTTTATTTTCTTTTTTTTTTTGATTCAAAACTCTACACTTCTGCAGAAACTTCATTTAACTCCTTCTTAAATTCAGTTAAATACAAAGTACTCTAGAGTCCTATCTTTTGCTTTGCATATACAGTCATTTCTGTGTTCTCTTATGCAAACTAACAAGCATCAAATGTTTCAAACGTTTCCTCACCACAACACTTGCAGTCTGTAAATTAAAGACATGAAATTCTCAGGAGTATTTTTAATAAAGCTTTGATTATTCTATTTCATCCTATGATTTAGTTTTCAAGGTTGTGCAGAAAGAGCAAATGACCCAAGAAGTGAGTATTTAGGTCAATCAAGTTTATACTTGGCAGATCTCTAAAATTTAGTGTGCCAAAAATTACAAAATAAAATATAGATAAGAATCAAATTAAATTAAAGCAAAGATATTTAAATATCAAATAACTGAGGAGTTAATGGATGCAATGTACACTTCCTGCATATTATGTAGCTTGAAAAGTTCCCAAGCTATTTCCAAGTCTAAGTCTTAAATTTTTAAATTAACTGAGGAACTCATGAGACTTTGTACAGTTAAGCTACTTTTAAGGAAGGAATATAAGCTTCTGTATAACTGTGGGGTTTTTTTTCTACTTTTTTTTTTTTTCTTAAGCAAACAAAACTTTGAAATTACATTAAAAAATCTGTCAAATTAACCTCTGGTTTCAAAATTGTCAGACCCTAATTCACAACAATCTTTCTTGAGTCTCAGTAAAACAGGATGAACTGGTTTTAGACTTTGTCATCTTAAGAGAAAATGGGACCACATTCCAAACAGAGTGCGATCATGCAAATGTCAAACGTAAAAAGAGTCAAGTAGCTTTTTTCAGTGGAATGTTTTGGAAAGCTTTTATATGGAGGAACAAGTTTCTGATTTTGAAATGTTAAAACTGCATTTTTAAAGATCTTACTGTCAACACCTGAGAGGCTTCAGGCCTCTTTGCAGGTGAACTGCAAAGACAGAAGTATCCAAAAAAAAGTAGTTAGCCAATATTAAATCTTAGTCAAAGTCAATCCAAAGCTAGTTAATCTTGCTGAAAGCTTGTGGAAAATCTACACTATTCTTATGGTGGTGATGTTTAGGGAAGGTAGAGAGAAGCCTGGCTTATAAGAAATCAAGGATATTTAAGTGTACTGAAGCACTCATGAAGCCTTTCCTATATCTGTTTTACACCTTTTCTAGGCAGTATTTGGAAATAAAATTTCCCAGGCATTAGCATGTTGCATTTGTTCAACACTATCCTAGCTGTCTGAGAGGTGAGAACCTCATGCCTAAAATGAACTGAAACCTACCCAAGACTTCGAAGTCCCACAGTGTTCTGGAGCTGCTAACATTGTCACAGCACACCTAACACATGTTAACAACTAAATGTCATTCAAACATCATATAGTTCTCCAGTACATTTTTAGATGGCTGGAAAAGGAAATCATTGTTTCTCCATTTTACATAAGACATCTGGTGGTTAAAGTATGCTATAGGTAGGCTTCTGTGTCCGTCTGAGTGCCTTAACCAGATTAAAGTAATGCTCACTCATAGATATATATTCTTTGACTACCTTAGAGAATCTCAGAATTTTTTACAAGCAGTAGCACAATTTCTAAGAAAAAGTTGGGTCATGTCCCTGATCAGGTAAGGCTGCAATGTTTTATTAAAATATTCTACATATTTTACATGTGGGGGTCCCCCTCATCAAGCTTCTAATCAACTTAGCTGATTTTACAGTCATTTTAATGGTTGCCACTGCAACAACTGAATAGCCTGACTTTGTGTTCAATAGCACCATTTGGAAATGTATGAAATCTTTTTCACCCGTTTCAACTTCAACATTTCTAGAGACGTTGACTCACCACATATCAATGGATCAATTTTTACATGGGTGACTATAATTTATAGAGAAGGGCAATCATCTTAAACAACTGTGAAGTGCTATATTGTCTGTGCTGCCTATTGCAGTAAAGATTTCATCCAGACATCTTGGGATTTTTAACTGAAAAAAAAAGGTATAGGTATTTATTTTCAGGATGATGTCAAGTAGGTAGAGCATTTATGTGGCTAAGCTATAAGTGAGTTTCTTACAAGGTGTTTTCTCTACCAGCTTGCTCTAGGTGGCCCCTTCCTCTAAATTATATCTGGAGTGGCCATTGATCAGTGGACTTATACAGTTATAAGACTCATATAGTTATATGTGAGACACCTTGACACCTCAGATTTGGTCAGTTTGGAACTTAAGTCATTTATATATTGCTACTATATGGTCACACAAAAAGCAAACCTTCCCAGCTGCTGAGCCTTAACACTGCATATTTATTTATTTATTGATTGATTGATTGATCGATCTATAAGGAGGGCATTCTGCATTCCAAGTGCCTGTGAGGCCATCAGTGGCTACCCCAGTGATGCCATAGGATGTCAGTCTTGTGCTCCACCACAGCCCTGCCCTGCCCAGTCATGAGCCCCTCTGGCCTTGGCCTATCTTGGTCCCCACAGAGGTGCCCAATGACCCACACTGGGGTTGTCCTTAGTTTCCCCCCAGTCTGCCCTACTCCCTGTCTTTGGGCAATGGGATGGGCCCTGGCTGGCCAGGTCCTGCCCAGCCACCCTTCCTTCCAGGGAGCCCTCTCTGTTCCCAGGCCCTGGCACCATGACAGATTTACAGGTTTATTACCATTTATTGTCATTACTAAGGAACTGTTTTCCACTTCCTAAGAGCTTTCCCAGTTAAGTCCTAGAACTGTATTTTTTTGCATGTTTTCTATAATATCTTGGACAAAAATTCCTCTGATAATCTTGAATGCTATACCAATACTGACAAAAGATTTGTAAAGACAATTTTCCTTCACAGAATATTTTAAATGCACACCATGTGAACAAGATACACTGACTCAAGCTGAGTAGTGTGTATAGTACATACAAAAGAATGGTATAACACAACAGCTGGATAAACAGCAAATATTTTATTTAACTGTTCGATCTACTAGTCAGCAAAATACTGCATTTGTAGAAGCAGCATGTTCTTTGACTCCAAAATAGATTGGAAGCTCAAATAAAAAACAAACTACTCATTTTTCTGTTCTCAAAAGGCATAACAAGTAATAGGTATGAACTCAACTTGAAGTATGAAAACATCAGGTTTCTTCTGTGTCAGAGCTAGAAATGTGTGATTTTGTCATCAATATTTGCCTTCATTCCAAATAATTTTCAGTGGACTAATGTGGAAGAAGTTAGTGGGAAAGGTTCTAAAGAAAAGTGAAATGTCTAGTAATAACTTAAAATAATAAAATCACATCTATATTAGGGAACAACCACATTTCACATAGATTAGCAAGAGAAGGGGAGGGACAAAACATTAACATGTTTTTAAGTCATGAAAAACCTGTTGAAAAGTTTTTCGTTTACAATTCAAATTTACCAGAGTGGTAAGGGTTCTGCTGGCCTTGATTAATGAAAATAGTAAGATAATTAATCCATTTCATTCTGATGTAAATTGAGATGCAATCCCAATGCAATATCCCCTCAACCCCTCACTCAAAAATAACAAGAAAAAAGGAGAAGCAAGCATAGTAAAAAGGAGACATTCAAAGATCAGAAAATATTCCTGAAATTAAAATGTATATCAGTTAGCTGGGCCCCACTTCAAAATCAGTTAACACTACTTAAGACCAAAACCTCTGATGAAGTCAACTGCTGCAATAAGTTAGCTTCAGTGTGCTGGGTAGTTAGTAAGGATGGAAGCAAGTTAGCAAGGATCTTTTCCCTATGTTCTGTCTGAGCATTTTCTTATTGCAATAGTCTCTGCTTCTCACAGTCAAAGAGAGTTAACACAGAACTTAAGCAGCAACCTATTAATTCCCCTACTTTGCTTCCTGGAATTTGTTTCCTGTCCTAGTGCAGCAGATTTTTACTTAAGAATAATTCTGTAAGACAAAAGGTTCACTCACAAGGCAGGAGGAACATTAGCCACACCTGACTGCATTATGATTCCGTGTGTTCATGGCTCCTTTGTTGTTCATATACACAGGCACATGCACATGCGCAGACAGTCACTGCGTGAAATATAAAAGCCAAATCTCTAATTCAGGTACAAATTTTAAAGAAACTTGAAAAACTGTTTTCCTATAACACCCAGGAATTTACAACTGTCCAGTTTGACCAAACACTTTGAGTTCCTCCCTTACATGACTGAGAAACCCCCAGGCTCTTTAAGTTTTCAAATGTTATACAGAATTTAACAGTTCCTGTTCATATTAAAAGGGGCTTCTCTGATGTATGAAATACAAAGAAATCGTATAAGACAGCACAAAGTAATTTTCATATTACTCTCAGAGAAGGTAGTATTTTTAGTATTTTTTGTTATAGCTAAATTATTCTTGACAATGAAAAATTAATGTCTATAAAGAATTCAAAGAAAAATATTTTAGGGAAAGAAATACAGATTCAAGAAACTAGCATTTGTATCTAAACACCACTACAAGCTGATTGTTTTTATTGCTTTGGTCCGAGAGGTGATTTTTTGAATGAATTGTAGCAACTGAGGGCAAATTCAGAAAGGAAATACAAAATAAGTTGATGAATAAAAGGTTACAAACTATATGGAATCACAAGGAGGAAAAACATGACTTTTAAGTGTTTTGAAGATATTTTTGTACAGGTGAAATTTTAGACATATATCTCTTTTGTTGGGCTGTTTTAAATTCTTTTAGTGTAGGAAATCAAGCAAATCAAAACACAGATTTTGGCTGTTAAGAATTGGACCTGAAGATCACATGCTCTACCACCTTGTATATGGTGAAAACATGGTATGTTGTGAGTGTGTTTGTAGTCAATGTTAACATTTTGGCAAATTTTGGTGTGCAAATTTTGGCAAGCTGTTTGTAAACAACTTTTTGAATACCAGAACTTGCTTTCTATTTTTTGGAATTTTTCAGCAGAACTATTCACTGATTTGACACAAAATCACAAGTAGTTTTTTCTGACTTATTCTGAAAGTTTATATATCAGAAGTAGAAATATAGAGCAAATCCAGAAAATGGTCAGCTTTTCTTTTAACAGCAACAGTATATAGCTTCAGTCCTTAATCATAACCATCTATAAACAGTATATGGAAATCTGACTTATTATGTGCAAAGTGTTTTTTTGCACACCTCTATATAAACTTAATCTCCCATTCCATTCATACCTATCCTTTAGCAGACCTGTTCCCTACTAATGAAAACATCAGCATAATATAATGGACACTAACACCACTGTCCAGTGAAAACGAAATTACTCCTTTATATTTAGAGAGATTTCCTGTTAATTTCAGAGAGAAGATTGTTAGATAACACTGCTCTAACTACAAACCCACTTCACATTCTAGCTGAATAAACCAGATAATCCATAGTTTAGAATAAGTTTAAGACAGGTTTACAGTTAGGTTTTAAAATCCTGCAGTTTTTTAAAATATGCAGTTAAGTTTTCAAATCCTGTAGGGCACTAAGGAAAATAGGATAGTTAATCTTAATTCTGTTCTTCAAGCAGAGATTGCAGTCCACAATGACAACATGATGAAGAGGCACATTATATCTTTAATAAAAAGTCTAGGCTCTTAAGTGGCAGAAAAATGTCTACAAAATGTCACTATCATCTCTTTTAACATGTTTTGATGAATTATATCTATTTCTGAAGACAGGTCACTATGTGAAACTGTATGTAAAATTTATCTTATCATTCCATACCATTATTCTTAAATAACTATATCTACAGTTTAGTAGTGCCAAAATACTTGATTAGGGTTCAAGATCCAAACTATCACGTGATAAAGAAGGATCAGACTTTTTTCATATATACATTTGCATCACAGAACACCACACTGAACACATTGACTAGATCTATCAGTGATGGAAGGTGTTGCTTACTTTCAGCAAGAGATGAGAATTATGCAGGATTATTCATAGGATTATATTTAACCACTTACTCTCCTCAGATGCTTACAGTGACAAAAACAGTTTATGAATGACACATTGAACTACTGAAAATGTGGTAATAAAGACACTAAGTAGAAGAGTCATCAGTTTTTTCAGGGAAGAAGCACATGAAATCTAGGGTGGGTAAGATGACTTAGCTACTACTTACACATTTCTCTATAGACTGTTAGGGAGTAGTAGAATCTGTTGAAAGACATCTCCTCTGACCTTCAGGTAACTGCAATACAGCTGAGATCGTTGTTCATGGAGCAAAAGGTTCTTCTAATCTTAAATGCTACAATAAATCACATAAGAATAGGCACAGTAAACCAGAGCTGTAGTTCATTAAATCCATTACCTTATTTCAGTGGCCTGCAATAGTGGTTTCAGAGGAGGAGCAGTAAGATACACCATTTATTTTTCATAAGTGTAAATTGTTAAAGCTGGCTTTTACTCTGTCTTCCCAAAAACATTCTCCCTGGAATTTTGAGAGACTGAATAAAGTGCCTGGCACATGGACAAGATCTGTAAAATCTCATTGAACTTTATTAGTACTTTGCAATCATGGTATAATTAAGCTGCTTTTGGTCAAATGCTCATATTGAGCTGAGCTCTTCACAGCTGACAATACCTTATGAATTATTTCTTTTTTACTATTAATAGAATTTTGGAACAGTTAAGAAGAGAAGATGTTATGGAGGTTGGGAGTTGAATTTCTGCTTTTGGATGCTCTGAAGTCTTACATAACTTTGGGCAAAACACTGTTTCACTGTTTTTCTGAAATAAACTAAGTCTGAAGTTTAGTTTCAGTAAGTCAATAAGTCAATAAATTCCTATATGACTTAGGTTTTTAACAAATATAAAACTTCCAGAGTTATGCATTTTAACCATGGAAAGTACTGTTCTCATTGCACAGCCAATACAATCATGAGAAGAAATGTGGACTCTTTTCTGCAAGCATCTTCGAACAGATTTCCTTTCCCAGTTCCAATTTGAAAATCTTTAGTACCAATGAAGATGGGGGATACAGAAAGAGAGTTTGACTTCCAAAACCCAGACAGCATTTGTAAGTCTGAAAGCAGCTACGGAGTGGAAGAAAATGGAATAAAATTAATCTGAGAGACATTGTGAGGTTCCAGGTTGGCCTGTCATTCTCACTTCTTACACTGTTATTTCTTAGAGTATAACTGCACCTCAAGTTTTTCTTTCCATAACATAATACAATTTTCTGACAACAGAGAGTGAGTAATTTACCTAGCAATTGCACAAAGAACACTCCTGAAGAAATACTTGTAGCAGAAGAATTTACAGAATTTGCTGCAATTTTTTCCTTGAGTGCCATATGCCTTTACTATCTCCACTGTAGCTTTGCTGGTAAATTACAAACATAAAGAAAGGCTAGGCAATACATTTGTTGGACTCATTCTCTTCCATGGTCTAACTTTGTTACGAGACTGATAATCATACAATTGTTCCTTCTATTTCATTCAAAATATTTAGGGCAATAGCTATAATTGTGAAGAACTGGAACATTGGTTGCTCCTCCAGCACTTCATTCTGGCCTTAACAAACCTTATGGGTTTATGGTATCTGGTGGTAGCAACATGTTTTGCAGTCTTTTCTATCACCTTTCATTGAAAAAAAAAAATAAAATTCCTATTTCCACGCATATGATTGTTAGCTACTTGTCCAAACCTCTTAGTTTTATTTCTGTACAGATCACTTCTGACTGCTTTTCAACACTTTGAGGGTTGGTGCCTAATTCCAGCTATTGCCAGTTTTCCTTATCTCTTGTGTCACATATTACTTTCACTGTTGAAATGCAGTCTTTTGGTCTGAAGATAGGTAATTCATGATTTAGCACCAAATACTGAGAAATATTTACCAGGGTTTTTTGTTTGTTTGTTTTGTTGTTGTTTTGGTTTTTTTTTCTTTTTTTCTTGTTTTCTTTGTTTTTTCTTTTGTATTTGTTAAGTTTTATGATTCTGTAATGCTTTCTACAAAACACATGAATGAATTGTGAATCACATGTAGGAGGGAATAACTCAGGCACCTGGTTTCATCAGTGGTCACTGGACCAATAATTTATTCTTTCCTGATGCATATAGTACTAAAGTATTTATCCACTTCCAATTCCATTTTGCGCAAGATGGTATTTGGTTACCCTTGGAACACACCTATTGCCAGACATTAAATTTACACACCAGAATTCTTTAAAACACCATCAGGTCTTCCTTAAGGTGACATACTGAGTTATATTTAGATGGAAAGATTGAGATGACTTTTTATTTTGCTATTATTGCTTTCTTTTATTTTTTTTTAGCGTGTAAAAAGAAATTAGAAAGATGAGAGTATTTTTGCTTGAATTGTTTTCCCATTCCTGTTTGGTTTTAAGTGATGGCTTTAAACTCTGGAGTCCCCTGATTTCTTGGAGAAATGGTATGTTCAAGCACATATACCTTAACGGAGGGAATGGAAAGGCAGGAGTTGAATCATTTATTCTACAAGATAATAGTAATTTCTTCAGAGTGATGAATATATCATTAAATTTACAGAGCTTTATAGACAACAAGTTGTTTATAAACATAGTCAATGTTTATACACCAAAAACAGGCTCAGGACTCATGTTGAGCACTGACATCAAGGTGAGTATACTACACATCTTAAAAAGCTCCACTCTTTCAAGCTGTTTTCAGGAGACAAAATCAAAGTGGCTACCTGATAATACATGAATTTCTGTGACATCATTCTGTTTTCCTTATTTCGTTCTGATGACTGAGACATCCAGGTTAGATAGGGTTTTAAAATTTATTACAAAAGGAATGAAAAAAGTAAAAAAAAGAAGAAAGCTAACATTTTCCTTTTTCTTAATTCTCTGACTTATGAAAGACATGGGCAAATTTTTCTTTAACATGTTGATTTTGAAACATAGAGGAATTCCTTGGTAAACTGCAAACAGGTAGAAAAAATATAAGTAGAGCCTGTCTGTTGGAAGTTAGTACCAAAGCTCTGACTGTCTTCAAAAGTGCAATATATGGTCAGGTGTTGTGGAGAGCTGCTCTACATAGATGTATGTGGTCAAGGGAGATGGGCCACTGCTAAGGAACTCCAGTGAAATGTAACATAGGTCAAATCATGCTAGCTGTTTTCTTTTAATAGAAAGTTGAAAAAGAATGACACTACAGACCCATAGGAAGAGGTTCAGCTGATCACCTCTTCTCTGCAGTGTGCACTACAAAAGGGTGCAGAAGACAAAGAATAAAAAACACCAGTCTTTGATCTGGGGGTTTGTTTGTATTTACTTTTTTTCCCCATCTGGAAAAATGCACTTGAATAAGCAATCCCAGACAATGTATGATTAAAAAGCTGAAATTCTAATGTTTTAGAAGGGGATCCAGGTAACATTTACATGTTCCAGTCAATTAATTCCAAATGCCACCCTTGAAAACACTTTAGGGCTAGTAATGAGTTTTGGAGACTCTATAGGTGGTTCAGTTGTAAAAATACAGGACACTAACTCTTAGGCAATAATTTCTGTAACAAAAAAAAGAGGGAATGTCCATCACATATACTATAATAAATATTAAAAAATCTCTCAAAACAGTGATCCACAGATAACATTCCTATAGTAATTCTAATATCCTAGAGTAAATTGTTAATTTATATTTAGTTTAGAGAACACTGTTCTTTTGTGACGGCATCACAAAAGTCTGTGCAATGAACTCAAGTTCATGTGCATCTACTACCTCTGCTCCCCTGGAAAATGGTGGTGGCAGGGCACTGCTTTGCACTACTTTGATGGACTCATGGTAGGTTGCTCAGAAGCAGTTTTGATGGGGTGAAGGAGGAAGATTTTACAGAATCTCCAGGCACAGAAAGAGTCTGTGATGTAGCAGCTGTCCAGGGAAACAAGTCAAAGAGTAATTCAAGGGCTATCCAGAGGAATACATACAAAAAGCTCCTTGAGGGAGTTTCTTAAATACAACCCCAATCTGCCAAACCTGCTGTTTTCAGATCATTAGCTCTAGAACTTAACTCTGATGAAACCTTCTGCAAATGAAGAGACCTCTTTCTCACCTTTTGCAGGCAACATGAAGTTAACATTGAGGTAGTAATACCACAACAGTCATTTAAGAAGGATTTAACAAAGGATAAAAGAGGAAAAATTATGTGACACATGAATTTTTTATTGAACTGTCCATGTATAAGCAAGTTCTCCCTTGGTTCAAAAAATTATATATGAATTTGTAGCAACTAATACTTGAACAACTTAATAATCATAGCAATGGTATACACATATATATAATGCTTTGCTCCTTGCAGCAAATAACATGACATTACACATCTGTGTTGAACTGTAACTGAGTATCTGTGCAATCTCATGGGGATTCCAAAGTAGACTATTTACACATTTACCCAGCAGTATGGCACTGGGTTAAAAAGACAGTAATATCGTGCTAATTTTTGACTGAAGTATGTTATGTAACCTAGTTGATCCTGCTGTATAATTATACCTTGTTAAACTATTTTTCAGTGCAAACCACCAACCTAATCACTTTCATTCTTCTTAAATGGAAGAAGTAGAGGAAGTTTAACTGTTTAAACATTATGTGTCATATACTAAATTTGCTTATTTGAATTTAGTTTTTTTGCCATCACTTATATTTCTTGTTTTCAACATTGATAGTAGTAGAATATGTGGCTTTCTTCTACAGTGTAGTTATTCCAATTTCTTAAAGTAAAAGAGCAGAAAAAGAAAACAGAACAATCAGCAGTTCGATCAGTTTGAAAGATATTTTTTGGCTTTGTTTTCTTTTGTTTTAAATTGTAAATGAAAAGGAATCAGCAGTAATGCTAAGAAAGGTTCTAGAGAATAAAAAAAAAACCAAAACCCATTAAGATATGTTTCAAAACTATATTTTGTTTACCATCCTTTTTTAGTGCTTTGGTTTATTCAGTAAGAAAGACTTAGTTCATTGGGAGTGGAGGCACACTACAAGTGGGGAGAAGAATGAATTAGATGACTGGTTTAGGTTTTGTCCAGACCTTTAGTATATATGATTCTACACTTCCAAAATAATTTCCACAAATACTAGCTTGATAAACTTCCATAAGAAAAAGTAAAGCAAAGTTTCCTTTGGAATTCTGTGGCTCCAGAAGCTGACTGTTGTGACAAAACCCAAAATATGTTTGAGATCACCATTATCATGGTACTAAATTAGACTTATTCTTAACAAAAGCAACAATGTTTTCTTGAAAAGGAGGATAACACACTCTAGTCAGATTATTCCATCCTGGGGTGGGAGGGAAGAAATGCCCAAAATATTTATTAGATTTAACTTAAAGGGAAATCTTTGTCCCTTGAGAACACTGACATCTTACACCATTTCTTTTATCAAATTCTCATTTAAATCAGATACTGACTTCATTAAACTGCTTAATTTGGGGGGTTTTTGTTTG
>VZTV01111229.1:1322-15580 GCA_013400875.1 Anhinga rufa
CGCCGAGCTGGAGGCCGTCGGCATCCCGCACCGGGGCCCCGGGCCCGCCGCCCTGCCCGGCCCCGCGCCCGCCGACTGGGCCCAGGCGCCGCTCGACCCCGCCGTACGCGCCGTCCTCGTCGGTTTCGACGAGCATTTCAACTACGCCAAGCTGTGTCAGGCCCTGCGCTACCTCCTGCGAGGAGGCGCCGACTGCCTCCTCGTCGGTACCAACCGCGACCACCGCCTCCCGCTCGAAGGAGGCACCGCCATTCCCGGTGCGCGGGGCGAGGGGGGACCGGGAGCCGCCCGGCGGGGGTGGGGAGGTGGCCCCGGGCCGTTCAGAGCCGCCCGTGGCGAGTCCCAGGGCTCTGGGGTGGCCCCCGGGCTCGGCCCTGCCTCTGGGGACAGGGGTGGTGGCCCGGAGCCTGGGCTTGCCCCCCGCTGAAACAGGGAGAGCCTTTGCTGATCCCGTGCTTTGCTGGGGGAATAGCGGTTCCTTCCAGATCTCAGTGTGGGATGGGGTTCCAGCCTCCTGGCAGGTTTTATGCACCACCTCTCTTGGGACTAACCTCTTCCTCTGCCTGTCCTGTCCGTACAGCATGGGCATTGTGTTTCCAAAGCACCGCGCAGCTTTTGTACCGGCTCACGGGGATGCTGAGAGTCCTCTGCGGCCTCTAATCAATGTTCTCTCTTCTCTCCCTAGGGACCGGCTGCCTGGTAAAAGCGGTGGAGACGGCAGCCCAGCGCGAGGCGTTCATCGTAGGGAAGCCCAGCCGGTACATGTTTGATTGCGTGGCGAGCGAGTTTGACATCGATCCCGCTCGTACCATCATGGTGGGAGATCGGCTGGACACGGACATCCTCATGGGCAATAGCTGCGGCCTCACCACGCTGCTGACGCTGACCGGCGTCACCACGCTGGAGGAGGTGAAGGGCCACCAGGAGAGCGACTGTCCTGCCAGGCAGAGCCTGGTTCCCGATTACTATGTCGAGAGCATCGCCGACCTTCTCCCAGCGCTGGGGGATTAATAGAGCAAAACGCTTGCAGCCTCTGCGGCGGTACCCCGAGGAGGGCCCCTGTTAATCACCTCGTGACAGTAACGTACTTGCTAGGATGCCACCTGGAGTTAGCAACCCTTAGCTTTTTAACCCTTCTGTCCTCTTGATACGAAGTTGTTTACATCTCGGTCTTTAAATGCACTTTGAAACAAAGAGGGCATTACGGTGTCACCCGCGTCTGGTGGGCTCGGGGCTTTTTTTTTTTTTTAAAATTATAAGCAACACATCTATCCAAATGTTTGTGATACTCGATGTCACGTTGTCCTCTAGACTGAGCTGAGGGAAGTCGAGCTGGTTGACCTGAGGAAAAGAACGCAACAACTTGCGGCGTATCCTCGCCTGGACGGGCCGTGGCTCGGTCTGGTCTATTCAGGGAAATGACTCTGGGAGCGTGTAGTAACTTAGCGGCTGCGTTTGGCAACGCTTGCGGTGGCTGGCAGAATTAGCTTTTGGCCTTAGATGGGTTTCTCTTTTTTCCGGAGGTGGTCCTGTTTGGTGTTACGGCCCGCTGCAAGCGCGGCGTCGGGTCACGGAAACTGCGACCCGGCGCCTTTATTTGACCATTGCGAATTGCACTTGCGATGCAGGTGGGGGTGATCCCGCTCGCGGAACACAAACGGTGTCTTCTGTGTACTGTGTTAGTCCGAGCGGTGGGTGTCTGCGTAAAGCATGTGTACATACAAGAACCACCCCCATCCTAAATATATATCAGAATATATTTAAAATATAAATTTAAGTATAGTATATGATAATATATCTTGTTTCCCAGAAGGGAGGATAAGAGGAATGTACTTCACGGATCACAGTAGGGTTAATTCTCCTAAGCCTTTGCATTTGGTAATGCAGAAAGTCTGTAATCACATAGGACTGTCCTCCGCCGCTGCTGCGTCCCAGGAATAACTGGATTAGTACCGAGTCAGTCCTTGTACTTCCCTCAGCATCAAAATAGCTGCTCGCCTCGGCTTTAGCCGCAGAATCTGAATTAGCGCTTGGCCCGCGGGGGATGGATGTGGCGCACAGTCCAGCTTTCCACCGACACAGGCCTGTCGGCCCGCTGGCTGCGCGTGACGATGGCACGTGCTTCCTTTAAATAGCTGAGGTTGGTACCTTCCGCGGGGGCCTGGCGCCGGTGGCTTGTTCAGGTGGTGATTGCTTGCTTGCTCAGGTGGTGATTTCCTACTGAGCCTTTCTTGATCTGGGTTTGGGTGATGTGCGGCTCAGGCTACGGGGTAGATTTTTCTGTTGGCTGAATCGAAGGCCGCAGTTGAAAGCTTCTGCGTTACACAATTAAGTGAAAAATTATATATGCAAATAACATGCTTTTATTCCATAGATTCCGCTATCGGCAGTTAAATTTAAACACTAGCCTTCCTTCATCTCCCGCTGCTCAGCTGGATAGCTCCAGCAGTGTGTCGATGCCATTTCCTTCCACTCGGACACTCAAAACGAGCAGACTTTCCACCTCATTTGTACAGCAATAACCGTTCGTATCGTCTGTCGGTGTTACCAGAATATCAGCTGGTCTTGTTTGTTTGTCGCTCGGAGCTGTGTAGGAAGCACGGACGATCTCCTCGTGTTCCTCTCTCCAGCTGGGAGGCTGTGACTGTAAAGTCACAGAGAAATACTCGCAGGTAGAACTTCCACTTTCTCTGGGTAACGTGGAAATGGACATCGTGGGTTTGCTGCAGGTGGGGTCTGAAAAAACGGTGTGTTGTTTGATTCAGTTCCTGCATCTGGTGCTTATCATTTCAGAATACGTCAAGTAAAGTCGTAAATGCCGGGAGAGGCGTTGGGCCTCGCTCAAGCAGCGCACTGTCCCTGCCACGTACTGTTCGCTGTACAAGGGAACCATTACCTCGATTCACCTATGCTGAAATGTACTGGTGACGGTGTCAATCGTGCTTCAAAACTCTGTATCGACTTCCAAACGGTTTTTGAGCCTCTACTTGAATTCACATTAAACTTATAAACCTGCTTTCCCCTGGCCTCGTCTTCTTTTTGTAGTCTCCTCTCGGTGGGCTTTGGTGCAGCTCTGCGCGCGGGTTCTGGGAGCTAGGGACGCCCTTTGTGTTTAGCGTCTTTGCTCCTTCCGTGCAGTATCGGAGGAAGAAATCCCAACCCTGGCGTGTATTTCTTTGGTTCAGACGCCCAAAGCCGCGCGGGGCTCTTACCGTGGGCTGGGATTTGCTTCTCTAAGAGTACAGCCCAGAGCAGAATGCAATAATCCTTTCGCAGACGATGTTTTATAGAGGGTTTTGCTTTGTTCCTGCACCTTAGGTTAGGTGGGGCGTATATTTCTGAAAGTAGGTAAGTGCCTGCTGCGTGGCTGTTAGACGCTCCGTGGGGAGAACGTCCTGACTGCGTGTTGCGGCTTGTTTTTCAGATGTCTTGCGCTGAGCTCCGCTGCGGCAGAAGCCGGCTAGCCGCTACACGTGGGGAGCGCTGCCCGATCCCTGTAACGCCGCGGGCGGCGGAAGCGGAACCGGTGGTTTGACTGTCCCAACACCCCGATTTCATCACAGCCACGGCACAGGGCGCTGCGGTCTTTCACTCTTTTTTGCCGTTTTAAAGGAGTGACTGAATGGTTTGGGTGTTTTTGGCCACAGCGTTCAGGTGTGCGTTTGTCCAGAGTCTGAGTTCGCCTCCCACGGAAGCAGCGTGCCAGAACGAGATGGCGATCTGCTGAAACAGCTCGGTTTTGACTTTCAGAAGGAAAGGGGCTGAGTGGGGAGGGGTCTGCTCGCGCTTTGATGACGAGGAGCTCCAGGATGAGCTGCCCTCGCGGCTGAGTTGGATCAGGACTGGGCCGTGCTTGATAGGAACATGTCTAAAAGCTGCATTTTCCCTCGATAACTACCACGTGAAGGAATCCTGCTGAGCTTTTCCTCCGTCCAGTTGGTCACGTCTGGCTGGCAGGTCTGAAAAGCACAACGCTCTCACGAGGGCTGCTCAGGAAACCCGTGCTCTGGCGACCCGCGCTGTTCCCCGCGGGGTGTTTCTCGGCACGGGTGTAGCACGAGCGCGGCTCCGGCTGCGGCCGCGGCTTCTCCCCGGGGTGCAGAGGAAACACGGTCCGAGGTGGAACACAAGCGCGTCTGTGCAGCCGAGGCTTGCGGGGCAGCAGGATAAACAGTTGGCTTCAGCCCACGGGGCTCCGGCAGCACAAAGTTCACGTTGAAATGTAGAAACAACTGATGACAAGGGCAGGCTGCCACTTTTCTCTATTCATTGTGCCTCTTAATGCCTTACCCGGGCCCGCCAGTGGCACAAAGCCCCCGATTGTCGCCCCCCTGCCCCTCCAGCCGCCTCACAAGGTGAGCAGGAAGAGCGGTTTTATGCACTGACAGCATCGCTCGGCAGCTGGGGGGTTTCACCCCCCTCTTTCCACCTCCTCTCCCCAGGTGGCAGCTCTAAGGTTTCGCCCTCCCCGAGGCTCTGAGCCCGGGCGCTCCTGGCTGGGAGGCCCTTTGGCCACGAGGGACGCGTATTTACGTCTCGTGGATGCCTGCTTAGGTTTCCCAGGCGCGCCCGGAGCTGGGATCATGCACAGCCTGCGTGTTGTCGGGAGGCAGAGCTGCGGGAGCGAGGGCCTCATCTGAAGAGAGGATGGAGGGCAGGAGCGGCACCGGCCGTGCTGTCTCGGCAGTGAGTATCGCAGGTCCCCCGGCTGTCACAGACAGCCCCTGCTCTGCGCTTGCTTGATCCCTCCTTCGGAGGGGCTGAGCTCCTGCTGTTCCCATGCATCCTGGTGCGATTTTGCTCAGCCCCAGCGCCCGGCAGCTCAGCTCCTCGTAAGGCAGCCGACTCCATCAGCTGGATTTCCTTCTAAGTGCCCGGACTTACACGGCACAAAGCGATGGTGCGACGAGGCAGGGCGGTCAGGTTAGAGGTGCCGACGAACCCCGGCTTGCGCCCTGTGGAGCCGCTCGGGACGCGCGACACGTGCGAACCGCAGCCTGCCGTGGGACAGGAGCCGCCGCATTTCTTCATTTCCACCTTTCCCACCCGAGGGAATTTTGTTAGCTACTGCAAACCCGCCCGTTGCCGTAGGGCTTGGGCTCTGTTGCGTTTGAATTGAGGAGATTTCGGCTTTGTGCGGTTTTAACTTTGTTAAGACTCGCTGCTTTTCTAGTGGAATAGGTCTGGAAGTTACGTATTGCTGAAGAAGGTCAGTGACTGACCCGGAGGCTTGAAGAGCCCGTTCCTGCGCGGCCGTAGCAAATCCAGCCACGGGCATTGATGGAATTTCTCTGTGTGCTTCAGATGATTGAGAAACAGATTACTTTTTTTAAGTGTGGTTGAAACTATTATTGAAAGCACATTCTTTCTGCTTTGTAGAAATGATTTTATGTGCCATGAAGTTAAATTTAATTGTTTCAGTATAAGAATTAAAGTGAATTTTAATCGAGCCACTAGAAGTGCCACGTCACTGCCAAGCTTTTTTGCTTCAAGTAACAGCTTGGTCTGCGTGAAGAACAACTTATCAAGAAAATAAAATGCAACCAGATATAGGGAGGGGGAAGGAAGCAGGATCACTCCACACAGGGCCTGTTTCAAATGCTGAAGGTTCTCCTGGGGATTTCTGCTGTAAACCAAAATAATTTCATTTGCTGAAGTGCAGCAGCAGCCCCTGTTTGTGGAACGCTTCCTGCTGCAGCCCTTCCTCGGGGGGTTGCAGGCTTCGCCTGCTTCCCTGGCTGTAGGAGGAAAGCGCTCGGCTGGGGGAGCGCTGGTGACCGGGGTGTCGGATCCGAAACCCCGTCGCTGGGGGATAAAAGTGACGTTGTTCTGGGGGCTGCTGTGATGTTCTGGCAGTTCTGCTTTCAAACCCCAGCACTTTGCACAGCAACGCGTGTCATGAGCGGGAAGTGTGTTTTATAGTGAAGAATAACCAGCAGGAGGGTTGACTTGAACTCCCTTTTCCTTCTTTTGCCTTGGCTGCCAGGACAGGAGGGCCGCAGCACGCTTCAGGGCTCCATCCAGGATGTTCTGGATCATCTTGTCCGTTGCCTTGTTTTTTGCAGTTGTTGGCGTCAGCGTTGTGGGGGTTCTCAGCTTCTCCCCCAGCTCTGCCCAGGTAAGGGATCCCGATTCGGGCAGGAAACCTCCTCCTGCCCCGATTCGTGTCGGAAGCGCTTGCCAGGAGGGAGGACCGGGCTGAGCTCGGGGCTGGGTTTGGCCGGTTACCCCATCGCAGGCAGCCTGCAGGCAGGAAGGTGCCGGCAGCGCTGCAGGCAGCGAGCTGAGCAGCGGCTCTCTCACCCCTGCAACGTGCCTGCCAGAAACCCTTGCTTAAATTAGAGGAACTTCAGTGCATCGTTCGCAAATATAGCCGCAAGCCGGTATTTCGCTAAGCGGGCACGTTCCAACATGTGGCTGTGGCCTCTGAGGCGAGGGGGGAGCGTGTCTGCTGCCAGCGAGCTGCGCTGGCAGGGGCGGCGGGTCCCAGCCTCCCCCCCGCCCCGTGCACGGCTGCGGCAGAGGCTGGCGCAGAGGCCCTGGCCCTTTCCTCCAGCACCCCGCTGCCTGGCAGCGTGGGCGCCTTCGGTGTGAGGGGCACCGGCACCTCTCCCCCAGCCCTGCGTGACGGAGAGCGGTCTCCTTCACAGATCTGCTCCCCTCCCTGGGGTCAGCGCTCACTGCTGGCGCTGAATAATTCAGACAAGCAGCGGGGACGAGCGAGGGGTCCGAGGAGGGATGTCGGCAGGGAGATGCTGCGCACAGATGCCGAACGGCTGATGGCTGGTGCTGCCCTCCCTCTCTTTGCACCCAGGCTGGCTCTCAGCTCATCCGGCTAACGCTCCAGGGCCAGCAAGACCCGCTGAGGAATCAGACAGCCTTGGTGGACGAGTCCAGGAGCACCGTGACCTACTACGTCACCTCACAGAGCAACCACAGCGCCATGGTGCTGTATGACGGCAGGAATGTAAGTCTGTTGGGGTAACTACCGGCCTCGCTAGCGAGCAGAGGAGCCCAGGCTGCTGAGAGAAGAGCTGCTGGGGTGGGAGCAGGAGGAGTAGAGCAGGAAAAACACCAACCAGCTACGGTTTGGTGCTTTTCTCCGCACCTTTAGTTAAGAAAGATAAGGCAAGACAAAAGGAGGAATGTCCAGTTTTGGGGCCCTTAAGGCAGCTGCGGGTGCGTGCCGCTGCCTGCTCGCTGGGCACAATCTGTCTCGCAGGGCTACGTGTGCTACAAACCCGTGGAGCGGCGCGCGTGCTACCTGCGGAGGATGGACGCCTGGGACCTCCAGACCCTACGGACATCTCTCAACACATCCGAGCAGAGAGTGAGCGGCTGCCTTGGCTGTTCCCCGGGGTGGCTGAGCAGACGGGGGTGGTGAATTAGGAATTAGGCTTTGTACAGAGTCCTGGCTCGCCGAAGACCCTTTCCTGCGTGGATTTGTGTTTGCAGTGGTGACGCTTTAACACCAGCATCCCAAGCGAGGCTGAATGAGGGCGCGGGCTCTCCCGACCGGGAGTAGCAGCGGCAGCCCCGCTCTGTGCGATCCACCGCTCGGGGGGCCGGCTTGGTGCCTTGCATAGGAGCAGAGCTCAGCCTTGCAGTGCTGGGCTCAGCGTGCGAGAGAGCAACGACTCCCGGTTTTAGCGATATCCTATCTTCCGTGAGAAGCGGCAGGGGTGCAGGCCAGGGAAGGGGGACACGTCCCACAGAGGTGAATAGCAGGGCTCTCGCAGGACCCGCTCCCACTGGATTCTGTTACCTGCTCAAAAATCTGGGGAACAAAAAACAAAGGGGGTTTGTTAGCGATTCACGGAAGAAAGTTGGAGTAAATCACGTATACGGACCCTCCGAACAAAATGTTAATGGATCCATGGGCGGGGGGCAGATTCCGTTTCAAGAAGAGAGAAGGCTCCGGTTTTTTGTGCCCCTGCCATCTGCTCTCCATTTCCTCGGGGGCTCCTCGGGGGTCCTTGTCCCTCGCCTGCTGCTCCCACCCAGCCGGGAAGCGATGGGCAGCCTTTAACCCAGAGGAGTGTAGGAACACAGCACCCGTGAGAGCAGGCTACCATGGGAGAAGAAAGCATCCGTGCCAGGCTTTGAGGCTCCGTAATGGAAACAGAAGAGTTGGTGGTGCTGGGGCTGCCAGCAGCCCACGCGGCCGTCGAAAGGGAGCTGGCATTGAGGAGCCTCAGCTCAGCCTTGTCCCGTCCCAGTCACCACGGGGCTGAAGGACGCTCGGCTGCATCACGCCGGGGGCTGGGGGCTCCGCCACCACGGGGATGGGGACAGGGCTGCTGTGGGGCACCCCTCTGCCAGCGGGCTGTGGTGCTTGGGGTGTTTTAGCTCCAGGCCTGGGGGCAAAGCAGCCCAGCGAGGGGCCCGGGAGGGACTGCGCCCATGCCGCAGGGCTGTCCCCGCTCCAGCCTCGCCCTGGCAGCCGGGCTTCTCCTGGGAGGCTGCTCTGGCCAGAGCGAGCATCCTGGTGGGACAAACCTGCCCTCACTGCCGGGGTAGGGACTGCTCTTTGGGTGCCTTGAAAGCGAGAGCGGGGCTGGAGGGCAGTGCTGGGAGGAGCAAAGCGCCTTGGCAGGAATTAACAGGGACATTGCTTTCAGGCTGGCCAGATGCTACAGCAGAATAACCAGACCGAGTACTACCGGGAGTTCCTGGGCATTCTGGCAGGGGAAGAGGTGGACCCCGAAAGCCTGGGGGAGGCTGTCCAGACCCTGTGTGAGCGGACATCCATCTTCTGGGTCAGGAGAGGGGAGGGTAAGTAGTACGTGGCCCTTTGCAGAAGAGGGAAGCACGGTTGTTTCTAGCACACCTAAGCGGAACAGGCTCTGCTGCGCAAAAGCTGATGCGCAGCCCGGGAGGGGCTGCAAGGCCCAGGGCAGGGACAGGCAGCCTCTAGTTCAAATTCAAGCCACTGTTCAGCCATCACCGAGCACTGACTCGTACCCACAGCCCGCAGCGACGGCGGTGCTGGCTGGGAAAGGCTCCGAGCCCCCTTCCCCGGGCAGCGCAGCCTGCTTGCACGGCCCAACCCCACCGCAGAACATCCCCTGCAACGCTGTTGGCTTAACGCTCGTCACCTTCATCTTCACCAAAAGCAGCCTGCAGAGCTCTCATTCTGCTGTGTCTTACTCCAGCTTTAATGAGGAAGGTCGATCCCTGAGGCTTCCCACTCGTTTGGCTCCCCAGGGACTCTGCAGGACTGCAAAAGCATTCCTCTCACCCTGCTTCTGTCTGTGCTCATTTGGCAGGTCCGGGGAAGCAGCGGCTCATCTACCTTTGCATTGACATCTGTTTTCCAAGCAATATTTGTGTGTCTATCTGCTTCTATTACCTCCCCGAGTAAGCCCCGCAGCCGTGGATGTCCTCTCGCTGCTCTATATACTTGAAGTGGATTCCTGAAAAGCCTCTGATTTCAACAAGGAAGGTAACATCTACAGTACCGCCCAAAAGCTTCCTGCTGATTTCATGCTGCAGTTCAGGAGCGTTTAGAAAAATCACAGGACTCTGCTCAGCACTGTCAGTACAGACACTTTATTTGCAGCTGTGCTCCAGGGCTGCACCTTGTACGTAGGTAGTAGGAGATCCAGGCCTAGAGGAATCACGGGGAGTAGCTAGTGTTTTACGGCTACATGTCCTGTTCAACACAAGATTATTAAATTTGTCGGGGAAGGGTTGGCTTTATAGGAGTGCAGCTCTCCAAGTCTGTGAAACACACTTCAAATAAAGGGATTGCAAAACAAGGCAGCAGCCACCTCTCCTCTCTTTGCTCAGCCTCTTCCATCAGTTAGAAAGGCCGATTTTATTTTTTTTTCCACTTTGGGGTACAAGAACATCAGAGAGCTGTCAGCGGCTGATGCCACAGTGATTCCTCCAGCTGAACCATACCCAGCTCCCCTCCGCGGGATCGCGTCTCCCTCTCCCGTTCCCTTTTGTCCAAGCGGCCTCCCTCAGAGGCCACGCGCGTTTTGGTAATGATCTCGGAGCTGAAGCCTGGTCTCGCTCCAGGCAAATGCAGCTGCTTCTGCCAGAGACCGAGCCCTCCCCATCGATGCAGGGGATGGTTACGAGCGCACGTCTGGGGCTCCAGAGGGTTTGCTTGCCGCTATAAGGCAAGGGAAAACAAGCAGAGGTCCTTTCCTTCCCACATGTGACCCTTATCCCAACACGCTGTCGTTGAAAGCAAGGCAGACGACTGCTTTCTGGTGGCCGCTGTATTCCCTCTTGATCTCTCCCGTCTCCACGCACCAAAGTCTGGCCAGGTTATCAGAGGAGGCTGGAACAGAAGTGAAAAGAGGAGCGGGATATATTGCATTACCCTTGAAACTTTTTCTGTATAAGAAAGGCTTTCCTCTTCCTTCATTCAACGCCCTTATTAGGGCTGTTGATGACAGGTATGGGAGCCATGCAGAGCAAGAAGCCTAGTGCATTTCTGTATCGTGTGAGGTTTTAACTATTTCCGAGAGAAGTAACTGTGGAAGTTATAACACGTATGCTTTGAAGGGACTATCGTGCTGCGTGCTGCTAGCAGCGTCGCTGCCAGGTCAAATAAACTGCACACGTGAAGATCAACTCCCCAGTTTAAAGAGAAACCCTACTGCAGCACAGGCAAAACGCTTAAAGGAATTAGAAGACCGCGTTGTGGGTGCGAGGCTGGGTGCTCTCTCCTCGCGCACCAGTGCACGAGGGGTTGGCAGCGTCCCAGTTAGAGAGACCGCTCGGTCCTGCGGTGGTGCAGGGCCCTGCTGCTGGGGGCCTGGCGTAGCCCAGATCGAGCACTGGGCTGAGGGCAGGAGAGCAGCACTGCCTCACCTGTGACGATGTACTGGGAGTCCCCGGAGAAGGCGCAGTCCCACATCCAGCCTCGAGATGTTTCCCCTGGGTTATTGCTCTTAATGCTCAGCTCTGTCATCAGCGAGAAGTTTGAAGTCCTCCAGATCTTACAGGTCTGATCTGCAGAACATGTGGCCAAGAGCCTGCAAGGAAGAGACAGGTGAGGGTAACCTTACTAGTCACGCTGTACGCCTCAGGGCCTCTCGTTAACGTGGGCCTGGAACAGTAATAAACTGGAGACCTGCGTTCATCATAATCAGATTTCTTGACGCCTGTATCAACTGCCTTAGGACATTCAAGCCAGACAGACTCAGTGAGGGAGCACTCCAAGTTCACCACTTTGCTCCCAGAGATCAGCAACCTGAGCCCAGCTCTACGAACAGCTCACGGCCGGTCTCTGCCTGCCTGGAAAGGGCCGTCTGTCCCCATCGCAGGTAGGCGAGGGGCTGGCACGCACTCACGTGGAGTCGGGGCTGAACTTGCACTGAAGGGCGTAGCGGTTGTGCGCTGGGATCTTGGTCTTGGGGATCAGCTGGGTCACCTCCTCTCCGATGCCGCCCGTCAGGTTCCACACGTAGCAATTCCCCTGCGGCGGGAGAAGGGGATCTGTGGCCGGGCTGGTGGTCACCCACCCAAAAGCAGCCCGGACTTTCCACATCCGACCACAGCACGGCAAAGCCAGTACGTGCAAACCGGCTGCCCGTGCCCACAGGAGGCATGGCCCCGCAGCTGCTGGAGCACTGTAAATCCCATCCCGGGGCTTTGAGGCCGTCGGAGCTCACCGAGCTGTTGACAGCTGCCATGTAACTGGCATCGGGGTCAATGTGAACCGAATTGACGGAAACTTCGGGCTCTGGAATCAGCTGCTCGTTGTGGTCTGTCTTCAGGTCCCAGATGTGAATGGCGCCACTCTGATCACCCACAATCAGCTCTGCCTGCAAGAAAAGAGCAGCCTCGTCTCTCTGAGGAGAGCCCCGCCAGCAGCAGCCCCAAGCCAATGCCCAGATTGTGCCCATGTAGCACCACGTGGAGCCTTGCTCTGGTTTTGAGCATCGGGGTCCTGTTCTGCCTAATTATTCCCCAGCACAGGGCCGTTTCAGAGCCCCAGCAGCCTGCTGACCGCCCCTGCGCGCCGAGTGCTAATCTCACGTTACGCTCTGCAAAAAAGGCCGTTTACCTTCACAGAAGCGCTTGCTAATTTTACAAACCCCAGAGCAGACAGCAGCTGCCCGATTTCCAGAACCATTGCACAGCTACAGCTCCGATCAACACCCACAGAAGCCAAATGATTTTCAGCACATCTGAGAAGCTGGCATTAAGATGCAAGTTGGCCAGCGAACAACTAAAGCACTCAAGGGTGTACGGATACCTGAAAAACACAAGCCTAAATGGTTTTTTTTTTCCTCTCTCTCCTTCTCAGGGGAAGGACAAGAGCCAGCTGAAGGACAGGAGTTCTGGCTCTGATCCCGTGCTCAGACCAGAAGACAATGCTGGCGGCTCTCCACTAAAACCAGGGCTTTTATCGACAGTCTTGCGCTGCCCATAATTTTAGCAGAATCCCTAGAGGAGATCAGGTCATCGGGCACAGCTAATCCTGTACCTGCGAGCCACGGCTTCTTTCTGAGGAAGACAATCATCGCTTGATATATTTAGCTGACTGCACAGCGCAGGAGCGTTTTCTGGACGCCTCAACCCTTAGCCCCCTCTTAGCAGGTGTAAGTGCAATTGCTAAAGCCATCATGGCCTTAGGCAGGCTGTGAGAAATCTCTCTCTTGGATAACTGGATCAGCATCGCTGCAGCAGGGAATTGCAGAGCCGTGAAGCTATCTGAATAAATCCTGCCACCTCTGACTAATTAACCGCGTTCCGCTCACAAACCAACGCCTCTCCCGCAACTCAGCAGCATGTTGGGTAACGATTATTTCACATGTAAGACGCATACACAACAACGTTATTTGTTTTAACGTAATACATTCTCACAGCACCGGCACTGCAGGAGCATCGGCAGCATTTGGGTAAAGCCTGGTCCAAAGAATTGATCTCGAATCTGGTCCAAAAGTTGGGACTTGCAAAATTAAACCTTTGCAGAATCAAACGCAACGAAACATTTTTATTACTCAGCTTTTTGAAAAGGTTTGCGCTGCCATGTCTGCGAACAACCCCTGCAGCGCTGTGAAGGCCGGACGGGTTATTAGCACTGCAATGATACGTATTGATTTTCACCGCCGCCCCCTCTAATGCGCCGCGCAGCCTTTTAGCCTCGTTTCCTGAGCCCCACCATCCCTCTGCTCATTAACAGCTTCTGAACCCGCTGGTGAATCTTGAGCACATCTGACTGAAGTCCCAAAGGTTATGGGGGCTGCGGGCCCCGAGATGCTTTTTCTTGGTAGCGGTGCCACCCTCAAGCTTCCCAGCCCGCCCCGCGCCACCAGTTCCGCTCCCATCACGTCCCCTCGGTTACGTTCTTGGGACAGAGGTGGCCCCAAAGGAGCGTCTCCTCCTACGGGACGAGAGGCCCAGCGCAGCCACTACGGTGCCTCCTTGCAACAGCCAGCAAGTAATTAGCACAAACAAGCTGGCTGGCAAACGAGCTCAGCAGACAGACGCCTGCTGCGGGCACGGCGTGGGCCTGCGGTACCTGCTTGCTCCCAGCGCCGCTGCTCGGGGAGGTTTCCTCCGCCGCGCAGAGCAGCGTTGGCTTTCCCAGGGCAGACAGACGGACCGCGGCTCTGTCCCGCCGGCTCCCGTGCTGCGTGGGGCTGCGCTCCCACACACAGAGCTCCCGGCGGGGGAGCGGGCAGCCTTGGCGCGGGAATCCAGCGGCTGCTTGCCCAGCCGTGCCACCGAGAGCTCGTGGGTCTGCGCCCCCAGGAAGGCTGCCCTGCCCAGCCAGCCCCTAGTTCATCTGCTGGTACAAAACGCTGCAGCCCCTCAGGGTTACCCAGAGGAGCCGCAGCAAAGCAGCGGCTGGGAAACCGTGGCGGAGCCGGCGCTCACCTGGTTGGGGTGCAGGCAGACACAGTTAATCGGAGCGTTCACCTGGAAAATCCGCTGGCACTGGAGGTTACGAGACCTGCAACAAAACGGTGAGGAAGGAGCGTGTTTACGAGCGTGCCGTTGGCGCCAGCGCCTCCGGGGTGCTGCTGGAGGGGGGGGAACGGCCGCCTCTGCCCACCTCAGGTCCCAGATCCGGGCCATGCAGTCCTCCCCACCCGTGTACATCCACCGCCCGTCCTCGTGGAAGCCCACGGAGGTGATGTTCTTGCTCACGCCGTCGTAGTTGATGACGGGGTTGGGGTTGTTGGAGTTGAGGTCGTACATGCGGATGTGCTGGTAGCCTGCAGCAACGGCAGGGCACGGGGTGACCGGGGACCCCCCCACACCCGTGCCCGGGGTGGCGGGTGGGT
>VZTV01111231.1:275-16568 GCA_013400875.1 Anhinga rufa
ACATCAAAAAAAACCAACTCTGTGAGAGCAGTGAATGATCAAACTGGAGTCTGTATTTTTTTTCTAAGGGAACAATGAATGAGGTGTTGATGAACGCCTTCTCCTGGTCTGCTTCAGCTACAGAGGTTATAAGAGTAGGGGGTAAGTTAGCTCCAGGCACATACTCTCAGTCCAGATCAGGGGAGTGGCAGGGGCACTTTGCAGTTACCTTCTGGGCCATAAGTCAGGGTTTCCACTCCATGGGATGGAGAGGACCAGTCTGTAGCTGTGTCTGCTCCCAACACAGCACTGGATGTAGATGGAGTGAATACCTAGGCAGAGGAGCTAGGAAGTACTCCCATGTCCTGCTGGACAGACATGGGCAAAATGCCCGGTGCTTGTAAAGTGTTTTGGAGCAGGGATAGATGATAGATAGCAAATCTTGCATGCTTAATACTTACAAATTACCTTTCCAAAGACACACTTCCTTCCTTTCAGCCAGCTGTTCTGCCTCAGCACTCTTAGCTGGTAGTCTTCCAGAGCTGCAATGTGAGTTTAAATTAATTTCTTAAAAAATCTTCCTCCTTCCTGCAGTTTTCTTACCCCTCTTTCCTGAAACTCTGTCAACTGAGTCTGCTGTGCTATATAAGAAAGAGTTAGCTGAACCAAGGTTATTTTCAGCAATTCTTGTTCTATTTCATAATAAAACTTGATGAGAAAAAGACTGGTCAGTCAAATATCTTCACTGACCTTTTCTGTCCATTGTTTGCTGTCAAAACAAAATGTTTTTGAGCATTTTCTTTTCATTTGTATTACGTGGGTTTAGGCAAGGGCTCAATCTAATGCTTAGCAAAGGCAATAGAGTCCTTTCATCAAAAGGCTGGCATGGGCATTGGATCAGCCCCTAACTGCCTGTGCCTGTATTTTTTGCCAAGGAAGTTGAAAGCTTGGGGGCCTAGATTGGAGCCCTCACACAGGAGAAATAAACAGGGAAAATCCAATGGATAGAAATGGGAAATCTACTTGAACTGTATCTTCACCCTTTTTCTATTTCTTAAAGACTGGAAGTCTGGAGGGACATTAAGAGATTTTGAGTATTTGCTGCTGACTCCAGCGATGTAGGTACTCAGCAGTAGGTACTTTCACTGCTCCTGCTTATCCTGGTGGCTATCCTTATCCCTGTGTACTAGGATCATGGACTATGTATGGATGACTAGTATGGTAGAGAGGGAGGACAGTCCTCAATCTGACATGTAGGATAATGCACTCAGATCCCAGTATTGTCAGTCTGCTTGTCTGATCATTCACACAGGTCTTAACATCCTTATATGCCTCAGCTTCTTAGCAATAAAATGCAAATAATAACATCCTGAGAAACATCTATGGTGTACTACAGCAAATGTCTATCCAGCCCATTCTCTTCTCTTTCTTACCACCCAGTAGCAGATTCTCAAAGCAGTAGTTCTTGGTCACAGCCTTGGTGATTTATGTAGGAGTTTTTAAAAAATAATTGATGTGGTTCTTAGGGATACGGTTTAGCGGTGGACTTGGCAGTGCTAGGCTAACGGTTGGGCTTGATGATCTTAAAGGTCTTTTCCAACCTAAACGATTCTATGATTCTATGATTGAAGAATTTTTTTCTATCCCTTTAACAGTCAAAGAGACATTAAGTCTCCTCAGCTGTCATAATTTACAGCCTGGCATATTAACTTAAATCTTGTCATTCTCATTTCACCTTAGCACCCTGGTCTGTGACCTGCGACAGATGCATGCTCTGACTCATGGTACCTGCTGCCTGGTGACTTATGGCCCATGGGAACAGTAACCTCTTCAGCTACCACCACTAAGTCTGGCAAGGACTGTGAATCAGAGCCCTAAAATGAGGGAAAGTGAGTGAATCTCTCTGTGCATCTAGCTGTGGTTACGTGTCACATCTGTGCACAGGCTTCACACACAACCTCCCCCATCTAGGTTATTTATATAATGTAATCATCCCTGTACGTTTTGGAAATGTTTAACCTTTCCTTTAAACTAGTCTGATCATTTTATTCTTTTTTAAAGACAATGGCTATGAAGTATCACAGGTGAATTTATTACTAAAAATGCCCTCTCCAACTGTGCAATGCACTTATTTAGAAGTCTAATGGTCTTCCTTTCCTTTCTCACTATGTAATCTTTATTAGGGTCTTCCATGATTAATTCTGGAACAGGAGCACGAAAGGGGCAGTTCTCCAAGAATGGCATTGTCTGCATTCACTCTCAGATGGATTTATTTTTAAATTTATTTATTTGTTAAAAGATATTTCATTCAGAGAATCCCTGCTGAGCTTTTTATTGCAGAAAATTAGGGATCATAAATCGTCTCCCAGAAAACTATAAATCCAGTACTATTGAAACATTCCATGGGCAGAGCTTGGCTCTTTGATGAAATCACTCCTTTTTCTTGTATAATTTATGAGATTTTTTTCAGCATGGGGGGATTTATGCTTTTAAATTGCTCACCAGGGTTTTATTGAATATAATTTGCTAGCAAATTTATATGAGCCAAATATATTGCATTTTATCCACAATTATGAGCAATAAAATTGATGGGGCTTTACTTTTCATTTTCTTCTGGCAAGCAGAGGAAACACGAGTTTATCCTGAACTCGGAGTGAGGTTTCTCAGGGATACACGTGTACAATTAAAAGAGAAAAGAATGTAGTCAGCAAGGCAGAGGTGACATTTTGGAAACTTTATTTGGTGTATGGGAGGAGGCAAGCTAGATTTCTCTTGCTCCAAAGGGACTGTAAAACACTGAGGAGCTGAGTTAAAGCCACTGAAGCCTATGACACACATTGACTTCTGCAGGGTTAGGATCACACTGTTGGGAGGGAAAGTGTAGATAAGCTGTCTAAAAGCTGCTTGTCTTTCAAGGTCCCCTGTGGTCCCATTTTCCTGTGATATTCTGCTTTTCATTTGGTTCATCCTGGTATATTCAAAGGCACAAACAAGAACCTCAATATAACCTTACCTTCTATGAATTATTCTATTTACTATATCTAAATTGTGTTAATTTCTGTATGCCTATTTTCCTTGAGGACTTTTCTGACTGACAGAAAATAGGAATAAAACTCCATATATCATTAATCTTTCTAAGGTATAAGGAGCCACAAAAGTGTTCCATGTCCTGATTCTTAATAGGCTGTTATTTCCAAATATTGTTTCCTCAAAATGAGACTTCTAAACCCACAGTTGCCTTCATAACACAGGCAGATGCAAATATTGCAGCATGCTTCTGAGTCAGCGTGTGACATTTGGGGTGCACCAGACCACTTAGGTGACAGGGTATGGGATGGGAAGAAAGATTAAGGTGCAAGACTACACCTGGGCAAAATATCCCTCCTAGCAGGGCCTTACTCTGCCTTGAGCTTTTTGCTGTGGACTCTCACCTGCTTCAGGCCAGCACAGCTGCTGCTGCCCTGCCTGCCTGTTTGTCCGTCCCTCTCTCTGTTGGCTTCACAGGCTCTGAATCATGTCCCTCCATAGGACTACGATGTAGACTGGGGGAAGAAATGCCAAAGCCCGTTTGGCTGAACTGGGTCAAGCTGGTTTCTAGACACACATTATAGTGCAATTTGGGAAAAGGCTGAGTTTAGCTGCTCTAAAATGGTGGGAGTTTCAAAAGCAGGAGGCCACCAGCCCCGGGCCTGGACCCTGTGGCTGTCCAGAGGACAGGGGACTGACCCACCTCTGTAACCTTACTTTTAACAGGAGGGAAACCACCTTCTGTCCTGAGAGAAGCATTCAGAGGAGACATCCTAATGAGACTCTAGTAAATCTTCCCTCCCTTTTTGGCCTTCTCCGTCAGGCTTTACAGCAGGAGGGCTCAGTTTGGCACAGAGCAGGTACCTTGAGGTTTTCTTTGCACTAAAGGAAATTAAGGCTGCAATTTAAAATGGGCAAATCAAAGGAAATTCGAAGTTTAAGACCCACATACTCTTTCAGCTATTTGTCCCACAAGAGCCCGAGCTGTTGGTATGGCCAGTGCATTAACAGTGAATATCCTGTCTGGCTCATGCCCATTTTTTGCCATAGCTGTATTATTATTTAAACATTCTATAGGTTTTGTACTTAATGTATACAGAGTGATGATCGCTGAGGCCATAATAATGAAATATGACTTTCTTAATGAAATTTCAGTCCCAGCTCATTTCACTGCTGACATTGAGGTGACTGCAAATAAACACTTTCCAGAAGAGTCAGTTAAATGGCTGCATAAGCAATTTATCAAATACTGTAACATTTAAATAAATAAAAAAGAAGTATTCAAGTATGGTATATTACTGCCTGTGGCTTTGTTCCGAATAACCTCACTCCTTGTCTTTCTAATAGTTAGATTCCCACTGACAGAAAACAAATCTCTCTCCAACTTGGAGAATTTTATCAGATTTATCTGAATGTCAGATCAATGTGTAGGAAACAAATGGAGTCAGCAACATGATTTAAATTAGAAGTCTAACAATTTACAGTCTCCACTGGTTTCTCATAAACCTTATTAACGTTTGGCATTGGGTACCAAGGAACTATAAATAACATTCCAAAAGAACATTTATATCTGCTTAGACTCTCGTTATATGTCTTCAACACAGCTTAAATAATGTCAGTAATACCTTCATCATGAACAGGAAATGAAAAAGTTACCCCATACAAGTTTTGTCTTTTAATCAAATATTATTTTCTCCTTAGAACTGCAGAACTGGGGCTTTTTTAATATTTATTTTATTTATTCAAAACTTATGGCTACAATTTCCACTTGTTTTTCTAGATCTCAGTAGGGTACAAACCCCTCCCATCTGAACAGAACTGAACAGTTTCTTCACATGTCTCCATGCAGTCCTTCCCTCCCACCCCTTCACCTTGGCTGCTGTTGGAGGCCAGGCTCTCTCCTCAGGGATGTGGGCAGGGGCAACACTGTGACACCATGAGCTGCCTGCGGGAAGAGGTGGTATGAGGACGGAGGGCACCATCAGGCATTTCTAAAATTGGGTCTCATTGCAGCAGAGCAGGAGATGAGAGAAATTTATAGACACCCCCCCCAAAACTGCCCTCACTCATTTCTTATATTCTTAATACTCTTTCTCTCTCTCATTTTAGTCTTTTCTCCTGTCTATGTGCAAAGATTTCATTTCCTTCCTCAGAAGAATGGACCCAGATTTTCTCTTCTATCCAACACATCCAAACACCCCTGTCCAAAATTCAGTTCAGTTCTGAAATCATCTGCTCCCAATCTGCTGCATGGTCCTTGCTACTTTGATTGCCTCTCTCAGTTGGAAGACTAGTTCTTCAGGAAAAGATGTAGAATTTATCTCTGCTTCTGAAACATTGTGCAACTGCCAGGTTCTGCACCTATGAAGTCTCACATAAGGTGGGATTCACTGGGACAAATGTCAACATCTACCTGGAAGATCTACTTTTGCTCAGTCAATTAATTCAGAGTGAATATTTTGTGATGGGACTGGCACCTAATCATGTGGCTGGTATCTAGCACATGAACAAGGCAACAGAGAAGCAACAGACAGCATGTATCATACACATAATAAAGGCAAAGAGATCAAAGTATGAAAAAGAGTTAGTGGTCTGGAAAAGAACAAATAGTAGAAAGAAGCAAAAATCCAACAGATGTTGCCCATGTTGACATTGTAAGAAAAGAATTAGTTCTTACAGATATGCAGAGCTCATTCATCTGAACTATCTTTAGAGGCTTACAGAGCCTACTTCCTTTATAGTCAAAGAAAAGAAATAGGTATGCTGGGAGAGCAATAATCTGCCCTGTTTAAGATGTCTGCCTTACAAAGAGGTGAACTTCATTTTAGATGTGTCTGTTTTTCCCCATTAACTACAGAGTGAGTCCAGGTGTAGATGTCTGTTGGCATCTAATAGTAGGTGAGATTTGCCTTGGTGGCTGTAGCAGAAAGGAGACTGCAAGGCACACCCTGCCAGGCGTGGTGTGGCAGCCTTCCACCATGACTCACCACAGGGAGCAATCAAATTGGCTGCATAGCTAGAGCTTCATGCACATTGGTGCAGCCTGTCCCCTGGGACTGGTGCCAACTCTTATAAGATAATTCAACCCACATGATGGAAAAGAAACTGTGATGATGTCCTACATACAGTGGTTCCCTCCAGCAGCTCCTTGTATGAGATGAAATCAGGGAACAGTTGCATCCTTGTAATTACCTTTGCTCCTTTTCAAGGCATCCAGACTCCACATCATCTCATCTGCTAGACTCTCATGATGGCCTTTTGCCTTTCTTGGACAGCCCTTCCCACAGCTCCCCAAGGGCCCACAGCTAGAGCCTGGATCCCTCAGCCAGCCAGCTTTCCAGGGTTGCTCTCTCCTTTGTATCCCTCTCATCAGCCCCCGTCAATACTTGTCTCTCTCCAGTTGTCTGCTGCATCTATTCCCATGCAGACTATTGCATCTATGAAACAAAATAATTTGTGGCCTCTCCACCCAGCCACCCACACTCCCTCTCTCAGCCCAGTGGGGCTTTTCTAAAGCATTAGGGAAGTCAGCACATAGTGGTGAAGCTTAGAATCACAGAATCATAGAATGGTTTGGATTGGAAATGACCCTTAGAGGTCATCTTGTCCAACCCCCCTGCAGTGAGCGGGGATATCTTCCACTAGACCAGGTTGCTCAAAGCCCCATCCAACCTGGCTGTGAATGCTTCCAGGGATGGGGCATCTACGACCTCTCTGGGCAACCTGTGCTAGTGTCTCACCACCCTGATACTAAAAAAATTTTTCCTTATATCCAGTCTAAATCTACCTTCTTTTAGTTTAAAACCATTACCCCTTGTCCTGTCACAACAGGCCTTGCTAAAGAGATCGTCCCCATCCTTCCTATAGTCCCCCTTTAAGTACTGGAGGGCCGCAATAAGGTCTCCCTGGAGCCTTCTCTTCTCCCGGCTGAACAACCCCAACTCTCTCAGCCTGTCTTCATAAGAGAGGTGCTCCAGCCCCCCAGTCATCTTCGTGGCCCTCCTCTGGACCCGCTCCAACAGGTCCATGTCCTTCCTGTGCTGGGGGCTCCAGAGCTGGACGCAGCACTCCAGGTGGGGTCTCACCAGAGCAGAGCAGAGGGGCAGAATCACCTCCCTCGCCCTGCTGGCCACGCTGCTTTTGATGCAGCCCAGGATACGGTTGGCTTTCTGGGCTGCAAGTGCACATTGTTGGCTCATGTCCAGCTTTTTGCTCACCAGTATACCCAGGTCCTTCTCTGCAGGGCTGCTCTCAATCCCTTGACCCCCCAGCCTGTATTGATACTGGGGCTTGCCCCAACCCAGGTGCAGGACCTTGCACTTGGCCTTGTTGAACCTCATGAGGTTCTCACAGACCCACCTCTCCAGCTTGTCCAGGTCTCTCTGGATGACATCCCGTCCCTCAGGCATGTCAACTGCACCGCTGAGCTTGGTGTCATGTGCAAACTTGCTGAGGGTGCACTCGATCCCACTGTCTATGTCATTGATGAAGATATTAAATAGTACCGGTCCCAGTACGGACCCTTGAGGGACACCACTCATCACCAGTCTCCACCTGGACATTGGGCCATTGACCACTACCCTCTGTATGCGACCATCCAACCAATTCCTTATCCACTGAACAGTCCACCTATCAGATCCCTATCTCCCCAGTTTAGAGAGAAGGATGCTGTGGGGGACCATGTCAAAGGCCTTAATGAAGTCCAGATAGGTGACATCCATAGCTCTTCCCTTGACCAATGATGTAGTCACTCCATTGCTTCTCTTGTAATTTTTGTTTTTAGCCTGGCTCCTAACAAGGCAGTTAGATTCAGAAGGGTCTTTGGAGCCAAAAAAAAAAAAAAAAANAAAAAAAAAAAAGTGCCAAAGGCAGGAAAAGAAAGAATACAGACAGAAATTAAAAAGCCACAGAAATGCTCAAAGAAATATTTCACAGAGGTGGCAATTAGATTTAGCTCCTCAGAATGATGTGACAGTTTCAAAGGCAGAAATATTTGACATTCAGTAGCATAAGAACTGATGGAAAATTAATTCCAAGAATGTCTAGCCATGAAGCCAAATGTTTCTTCACCTACAGAAGTCAACTGCAAGAAAAACAAAACCTTTAGCTTGACCTTCAAACAACAATTAGTGGCTGATTTATTGACATGGTTTTCCAGAAAATGGACAATGCTTATGAAGACATTGAGAAGACTGTATAATAAATTATATTTTCTTTGAGCTTCAAGTGATGTAGCCCATTTTCCACTTTAAACAAGCTCTGCCAGGGTGTCCTTTTGTTAGGTCTAAGAATTAAAATCAAACAAAACAACAGCTTTATTGTAGCATGTGGTTTAGCAATGGACCTGAGGCTACTACTCAATATTAAATCTCCACAATAAAAAAGAGGAATAATTACACACATTGTTATGGAAATTACATGATAAGTTCATTAGAAACCTCTCTGAAAATAAAGCTAAGTACATGATAATTCAGTTTTCCACTACTAAGTTATCTCCTCACTGTGACTATTTGAGGAAAATTGTTGTGTTTTGCATGGGAGTCAGAAATCATTGTAAGTTGCAAGATCCTATAGTCCCTTCAGTTGGAGAAAGGAGAAACTGTCAGAGTTACTTTTTATTTTTGAGAGCTTTTTTTCTTTTCCCCTCAAGTGCTATGATTATTGGTAGCAGTCATCTCTAAAAGTGCCTCCAAATCTATGTGGCACTCACAAAGCTGTTTAGGCTGTCAACATACAAGTGAGATTTGTGCAATTTTTTGAAGTGCCTAAGTTTCATTTTCGAAAGGGATTTGAGAACCTGGGATCCCAGATCAACCACCCAACTCCGGCAGCATAGCAGGTTACCATGTGTCCGCTAAGCTGCAATACCTCTCCATGTGTCTGCTTTCAGTCTGTGGCAGCTCTGAACTTACCTCATAATATGAGAGGTTTAAATTAGATCAAATTACATTGCATTTGTATGCACACAGACATTTACTGCCATTCAGCTTATGCACAACCTCTGGTAACTCATGGCTGGACAAGTCTGAGTAACCTGACCATGTGTTTGATCTCTAAGTACCACTCAAAGTCAACAGTGCTTAGTAACAAAGGTACTTCTGAAAATTTTATTCAGAAACTGGCAATTGCTTCTGAAGCACCCATGTCTGGTTGATTTAAGGAGATCCTAGCAATTTTAGGAATACAATAGTAGGCAGCCTGTAAGAGGACAATACTTGCTAAAGGAGCTGCTTGTCATCAGATGATCAATCTGGCTTTGATCTTTATGCCACATTATATGATTGATTGTCCTCACATAGAGGTTTACTGTTTAAATTTGCTTTAATATCTTCTCTGTGGAAAGTGTATAACTTGTGTGATGACACAGATGAGGGGGATGACTTTCATTAATCACAGGCCCACCGAAAATCCCAGTCAAGAAGGAAGGCTCAGCATGATGACTTGCAAGGAGACCTCAGCCCTGGAGACCTCCCCATACGCCTCCCATTTGGAGCACAGGATGACAATGCTGGAAACACAGCAAAACATTCTTCACCTCAGCACTGACAGGTGAGGACCCAGAGAAGATGGCCTTGGGGAGTGCCTGAGATACTTGAGAGCAGCCAAGGTTGCTGTGTGGCTGGTCACCTGTGAGTTATGTGTTGTTTTTATGACACATTTTTCTGAAATGCTCTAATTCTAGACAGATAATGCTTTGCTGTAAGGAAGCTGGGCAGCCTTTTCATAACCCTGCAGTTTTCTCCAGCCACAGCAGAGCAACAATGGCTGAAAAGAGTGAATGCTCGTGATTCATGTGAGTAAAGTCATCTGAAGCAATCACCAAGAATGTGGCTTTATTCAGAGACAGTTTATGCTGGAAGAATTTCCTTTTGCAGATACAATCAGGGTTTATTCTACCCCTGCTGGCTCTATAAGCTTTGGTGATAGATTTTAGCAGTTCCCTACTGCCTTGTCACTTTGTTTGGCTGGATATTGAGCTCCTGGTCTGCCAGCTGTCCAGAAATCGAAGGCCACTCAGCGTAAGTGGCAACAGTCAACCTGCACATTTGCACAAGGAGTCTTGCAGCTGGGACTTGTTGGACTTGCAGTAAACATTTCAATCAATTGCCATTAGAACTGGGCTGAAATCAGATCATTCTGGATTGCCAGTAAAGGAAGGTATCCTTATGATGTATAGCACATGCACATCCCGATTCAACCTGACTTCAATTCTGTAATAAGAGAGACTGAATATGAACTGATTCAAAGTGAGCATCAAAGGTTTGTATAGATTTTAAATAACAGATTCTTGGTCCATGTTGATGAATCAGATTAATATTAGCATACCTCATTTAGAAATGGGGAAACTGAATTAGAAATTTCTGTCCAGTAACTTTTGGTGGTTAAATTGTTAGGTGAACACTTCAGCAGAAAAACCATTTATTTTTTTTACAGCAATGTAAGGAGAAGGCCTACAGTGTCTCACACTAGCCAGAAACTCAACAGTCCTCAGAAGCTGTTTTTAAAAATTGGTCTAGTCCAGCGTCCCAAGCCACACAGGGAGTCAGTGAGAAGAGCCAGGTGAGAGCTAGGGAGTTTCTAATCACTGCTTGTGTTTTCCCACTTCTAACCCAAGCTTCTGGACTAAATATAAAGTGAGCTGTCAAGTAAATGCACTCACGGCATATGCTAGAAACATCACAAAGCTTTGTTGGCCATATAAAAATCGCTGCACATGGGAACAATAACTCTTTCTTGAAAACCAAATAACTATTCTGATCTAAATCAATCAGGCCTGAGAAAGACAGAAAATCCACCCCTTTCAGGATACAGTCATTGCGCAAGTGTTAGGAATATCATAGAGATTTTAAAAAACACACTCTCTGGTACCTGCTCTTCGCAGAGCTATTGCTTTTAAGTGTTTGCTATAAGACCTCTATGCCAACATTTTAGCCCAGAGCCAATATCCCTGTCAGTGATATAATCCCTTACAGGTCCAAGTCCTTAACTAGAAACTAGCCCTCTTGGCTGATGGAGTGATCACTACAGAGCACATAGTGAAGTGTCGGTTAGGTTATCCCTTGCACTTTTTCTCCTCCATTCCTCATTTTCAATGTATGATGATTTGAGAATTAAATTCAAGACAAATAATTTCTTTAAAGCTGAGTAGTCACTGTTTTTTCAGATGCGTAATGTAAAATTTAAAGGTATGACTCCGAGTTCAGTTTCTAACTGCAAATTTGTTTGAAGGTAAAGGTATAAGGAGAGTTGTGCCAGGGTAGATCTAATTTGCTGTTTATAAAGTGGAGCTTGGAGACTTTTGAGCATGTTATTGTACAAAATGCCAACAACAGAAAGGAACATCAGAAAACCTATGCACCTCATAGAGAAGAGACAGAGGCATATATGCGGCAGTAACTTTCACTTTTATTTTCTCACTACCTTGTGTAACAAGCTTAACTAATTTCTGACCAGGACTCTCAAATGCAACAAAAATACAAACCAACAACAATAGCAAGAGGGAGGAATCTCGGCTTCCTCTGTCTTGCCAGGGCTTTTTCTGGTGGGACAGAGGTGCCTGGGGAGGGGGGACCATTTGGATCATTCTGGGACACGATTTTGAACTGCAACCATGTCCCTACTGACACCCCGAATGACCCCAGCTGGGGCCACAGCTGCTCCATGTGGGACCAGAATCTATGTAGTTCCCTTTACAAACAACTGGTTCCCTGTGGGCTGCAACGAATGAGCCTAATTAGCTATGGTTTGTATCCCATGGCTGAGCAGGCATCAGCCCTGACTGAAACCCCTCCTGGGACTAGGGCATCTCTGGGGCCCTGCTCATGTGTGTGCTCACCGAGCTGGGCTAAGGGCACTCTTCCCTCGGGCAGGACACGGTCTCCCTAAGCAGCCTCAAGGACAATCCGCACGCAGCTTCAGAATTGGCTTGAGTGGAATGGAAGGACGGCAGATGAACATGTACACGGGTGGAGTGGCTACAATGCTTCCAAAGCTGGCAGGCAAACAATTCAGTGTTTACGATTTTAAATACTGAGATTGCAAATGCAATGATCTATGTGGGAAAATATGAAGGAGAGAAAAGAGGATTATGGATGATCTGGAGGAACACAGCAAAGTTAAAGAGGGGGAGTTGCAGCCGGGCTCTTCAAGGTCAGCCACCAGTGTGGTTATCATTAAATGCTGCAAACAGAAGCCAAAATAGAATCATGTGACAGCAAAATTCAATTTTTAGAAGTGGTTTGGGATTTGTTTGCTTGTTTGTTTGTTTATTCAGTTAGCATCCCACTGCTTTATCCTTATCACACTGCCCAAAATCTACTTTGAATAAATAGTAAGTCCTCAACAAAAATCTCGCAGTCTAATCAAAGCCAGTGAAGGGAAAAGGTCAAAGCACAGGTTATAATGCATGCAGCTCCAGGGATCTCTGTGTCACACGTGCATGTGTATATATAAACAAAATCCTCTCTGCATGATGCACTGAGAGTAGATAAGATTCATGGAGTGCACTAGTCAGGAAGCAGCACTACGCTAACAAAACTGTGTCGCAGCTGTGAAATAAGCAGTGCAAAGTGACCAGCTGCAGAGCAGAACCTTCCCAGGCAGGCCTGGATACTCATCCCCATGCTGAGACCTGGATCTTGCAGCTCTTTTCTGCAAGAAAATAATTCCTAAATCTTTAAGATTTTTCCTAAATAGTAGCATAAGAAGTGATTGCAATAGCCCCGCTGCCTGGTTGGTTGTGACTTTATCCTCCCTGCATGGCTCTTACTTGGCTCACCACTGACATGCTGCTGGAGCCACAGCGTACCTTGCTGGGCATGAGAGAGGGCTGTACTCTCAAATACAAATTCATAAATTCAGAGATTCATAAAATGTAAGGCCAGCAGAGACTGTTACGATAATTTGTTCTGACCTTCTCCATCATGTGGGTCATGCAGTACCATATACATACAGAGATATATTTATATATATATAAAAGACTCACTGCGTGCCAGTTCATGGAGCTTGACTTTATTTTATCTGATTCAAAAATCAGACTAGCATACTTCTTGTCTTTCCCTCCTCACTGTTTATAATCTTTATTTGGCTTCAGTGTACTTGTTTTTCTCAAACTTTTCTCTAGATTCCTGCTAGGCCTCTGTGTGTAGATGTACCTGTGTAGATGTACCTTCAGACCCAAGGTCTTCTACCTGCCCAGCACCATGCAAGGCGGGGTGTATCTGCCTAACCACGTCTCATGGCTGAGCTTGCTCCCCTCTACAAGCAGCTATACTGTGCCTGTGTGGTGCCACTGAACAGAACTGCTTGGGGAAACTCCAGGACTGGGAGTTTGTCTCCAGCTCTGCTTTGCTGTTTCTCTCCCACAAATTCCTCTCCTTCTCCCTCAGACATTTTCGCTGTTCAGCTCCCCATCACTGACAATATGTCCTCCTTTGCTGCCTTGACTCTATTGCGTGGATGTATTAGTGCTCAGCTACCTGATTACTTTTAATTCCTTTCTTTATTCTATTAATTTTGCTGTAACTGAATCCTTCTGCTGCATCTGACTGATGGGAGGATGGGAAGGCTGTTTTTCAAATGGCTTCTTTCCTCCTTAAAAGGGTGGTGTTTTACAGAACTTAGCATGAGAGTTTCAGTGCTGTCTAGAAATTTCCACAGAACATGTTCTGTATCATTTCATTACCGCTCAGCTATTTGCTGGTTATTATTAATAAATCTGATTATGGTGGGTCAAATTGTATGTGAAATATACAGTGTTCCCTTTCCCTTGTTTCTCCAAATAGCTATTTGTGCCAGTCATGTACCGTGCTCTGAAGCCAATGGCAGTCCCACACTGCCAAAAATGCAGTTGAAGCAGGAGTGTCCCATATTTTCATCTTTCCACTTGCTCCCGGGCCAGTATCCTCAGCTTTGGTTCAAACTACCAGCTCCCTTGCCCCCATGACCTGCTTGGCCCGTGCAGTGATCTCCTCCCCATCCACAGCTCCCTTCTCCAGCGGCAGGTCAGAATGAGGAGATGCACTATAAATAGGAGAGATGTCTTCAGTTTGCTTTGCATGGGGTCCCGCTTGCCAACCATCTGCCTGTTGGTGGGAACTGGTTTTGAACGAGAAGAGTGAGCCAGATGCTCAGCAAAACCCATCCTGGGAGCAGTGCGGGAGAGAGCAGAAGAACAAAAGGCAGCAGAGATGTTTCAGAAAGGACGAACATAAAAAAAACTGAGAGCATGGGAGCATGAAAAGCACGCTTCCTGATTGCTGCTAGTTGTGTGCTCCGGCACTAAGCCTTCCTTCCTCTGTGGCCAGTTGGGATCTATACACTGTTCACAGTCTTCATTCCTGCAAGTACCCCTGCTTGGCAGTTGGTCACCCGAACACGTTAGGTGGTTGTTCTGCCTCCAGATGGCAGAAAGTGATACCAAGACAAGTTTTGCAGTGGTTCTCCAGCTGTGGATGCAGATGCTGTTTCTTGGACAGACACAAAGATAAAGCCAACTTTTTCCTGACTCAGCTTGGCTTCCACAAGCTCAGCTGCTATCACAGAGGTGAAAGATGCTATCATAATGACTTGCTTATTATAAATTTCACAGAAGGTTTATTAGTATTTTTTTAATGCAGATGCACTGAGCAAGGCTTCCTGCCTGATGGCCAAGCATAACCTTGAGGCCATATGAAAAAAACATCAAAGCTCTGTTTCCACTGTGATTAACTGACCTGAATGTTGGGTTTGTGCATAACAGGAATTCACCCCATTGCCTGGGGGGAAGCTTCACTTTTTAAGTAGTAGAATGGTCTAACACCTCAAATCTGCAGGTAGAACCAAAGAGTTGGCCAATGTGACTGATGCCACCTCTGTTTTGGCCTGCTCTTGTGTTCCTGTGAAACAGGGTCAATGATGAATCCCGGTGGGTGTGCTACCAGCCTTTTGCATCCTCCCATGCATGCAACAAATCTGCAGCTGTTCTCATCTCATGGTTTATGGTAGTGGACATAGCCAAGGACAGTGTGAAGGTGGGTGAAGGTGGAGAGGGTCCATGCATGAAGGTGGAGAAGGTTCAAGGATGATGCAGAGGTTAAGGGAAATTCTCCCAGGAAGTCAATAGAGTGCCTTAATGGTTAAGTGAAACCCATCTAATGTTACTTCAGTTTCTGGCTGACATTTTGATAGAACATGTATGATGGCAATCAGCATTTTAATTTCTGCAATAACCACCACAGTAGAAAAGTATTGTTCAGAAATTTTCTATTACTGTCTGGAGTGTTACTTTTTATGGTGCCATGTACATGTGCAGTATGGACAAGTTACAGTTGCTGTGGGAATGTTAGTAATGAAATTCTGGAGTTCTCAGTGCTTAAAAATCTCAAATGAGTTATAAAGGAGACTTGTTTGCATTTAATTTCCTTAGTTAAAGGCAGAAAAAATAGTTCCAACAACCCTTTGTGACAAAATTTGCCAAACTAACACCCCTCCATCTTAAAGCTCTGTTCAACTTTTTTTCCAACAAATCTCTCATTTATCCCTCATTACTACGATGAGAGTAAAACGTTTTTTAGTAGGTGTGAGGAAATGTAATGCACTTCCTACTACTATCATTTTCCCACTGATATTTGTTCAGCATGAATTCTGGAAAGGTGAAATTGTGTTCAGGGTACAGAGTGAGAGCCCCGAAACCTGGGATTTATTTCTGGTCTTAGGCAATCTTCAGCATCTCCTCTGACCTCTGTTTTTGATTTTGCTCTCTGTAAAAAGAAGCTTTTGCTGCTCATCCGCCCTTTTGTTTTTTTCCTGGCTCTACTCAATAGTGAGTTTAGAGTGCTATTGGAAGTCTGGATGAGGTTGAGGTAGGGAACTGAAAAAATCCAGGTTAGTATTCATGCTGTGTAAGTCAGTTATGCCAGAATATGCAAACATCAGGTTTGTTTGGGGAATTACAGAGCAGATTTTCCCCCCTCAGTAGGTATCACAATTTTCTGTTTTAAAACACTCGTTGCCTCTACATGATCTCTCACTTCCCCATTCCCACTGGTGTACATTACCTGGCATTCATCAGCATCCTCTTCTTGTTCAATGAGACAGTCCATTATTATATCCCAAGCACGCACATGACAAAAAGGTTTCATGCTCTTATCTGTGCACTGAGACAGAGCAGTATGTCATGAGCGTTTCTTCAATTCTCACAATGTTAAGTGGGAGAGGAGTTTACTGTTATCACAGCCCAATGTTATTTTTGTTTATCTGAGAAATCCTCTCTTTGAGAATGATTTTTGGAGTGTCTGATACTTTTGA
>VZTV01111233.1:0-14588 GCA_013400875.1 Anhinga rufa
CCCTCAGAATGACTGGACTGAAATCTATAAAGACCCTGTAACTGGATAAGTGTCAAAGGTCTGCTCTGAATCTTTTCTGAGTTTCCAAAGGCAATTCTGAGATTAAGCGAAACTTAACCAACTTTTATGGCAGTTCACATTCATACAACCGCTGCCTACATTCCTCTTAGTAATTCATCATTTCAAACAAGACTTGGGGTATTTTTAGGCTCCCAGCGCCCCAGGGTAGGAGCTTGTCTGGTGGGAGATTTATCAAGGTGGTCAGGTACTAGTAATTTTTATAGGAAATCCTACGTCTTTGGCTGTGCTTTTTTTTTGTGAGGGGTTTTATTCTTTTTGTTACAGTAATACATTTCTGAGTAATGAAAAGTCAAACAAAAATCAAACTGTGCCCTGAGATAACATGATGGGAAGAGAAAGGGAATGGAATTCATGCTACCAAACTTCAGAAATTGAAATGATGTATTGGAGTTAGGTTCATCACATCAAGGCTCCCTGTACAGTCCATGCAGAGTAGACATGCTAGCCCATCTCCTCTGAATGTAGTGGTATTGAAGATTAGACTCCCCAGTTTGACACCTAAAATTAGGACGGCCCCTTTGCACCCCTTCCCCTCTTACCAGGCAGATATGTTTATGTTTTCCCGAGGCAGGGGGTATGCCTTCAGTATAAGGCTGTGTTAGCTTTGCCTGAGAGAGGGTGACCACAATGGGAACCAAGTTTTAAGCTGTAGACAGATCGCATTAGGAGCAGAGGAGTTATTCTAATGAAAACTGCAATAGATGTTGTTTAGTAGGCAAGCCAATTCAAGGGTAAAGATTAGGAGAGCCACCGTAGGTAGAAGATACCTGTTTATACATGGACAAAAAAAAAGCAATAATAAGATACACAGCTGTAAACTGTGTACACATTATACAAGCAAAACATAGTTTTTCTTCTATTATTTTTCAATTTAGTTTATGCATTCAATTGGAGGACATGTAAGCTATGCTTTCTTAGAAGTTTCTCCAGGTCACTCATAATGCTTAGGGCTTGAATCATGCTTGTGGTTTGAATGTGGACCTTGGAATTGGGTGCCCAGATCCCTTTGATGCTTGAGTTGTACGTAGTTCATCCTTCTCCAAGGCTTCGATGCTTTGTATAGCCATTTATGCTTGTACAAAATAGGTGTAGCAGACCAGATCACAATGATTGTTTGCACTCATTTTGCTCTGTTGCAGGTGACTAATGTGAGGTATGAGGCAGCAGGGAAAAATCAAAGCAGCATGCTAACAGTAGGGTCAGAGGTTTGTTACATGGGTGGTGAGGCATGAGCATCCTCAGCATCTTCTATAAATGGATTTCTAGCTTCTGAAAGACTTTCAAGGTTTACTCTTTGCTTGTGAACTGACTGACAGGTTGCATTTCAGGTGAGGAAGTAGTCATGCACTTCAGGAACAATTCTGAAATATTTACCTTGCTGTTTTTAAGATTACTGTAACTCATAATAGTTTGCAAGATGGTTTGAAATTTATTACTGAGCTGGAAGTAGCTAGATGCATTTCTTTCTTAAGGACAGTAGAATTTAAGGTCCTGTTAACAAAGCTGAGTCAATGTCAGAGAGCTGTACAATGGAAAGAAATAATTTATCCTAAAACTCTGAGACTTTTGTATTACCGTTGTCACTCACAAAATACGCATTTTTCATTACATATGAATGTAATAAAGATGTCATGGATTGCCACCTAAAAACATGAAAACTAAGAAAAAAATGTGGTATTTGGCAATTCAGTAGTTACTGAGTCTACCATCTGATATGTGACCAGGGTAGGGAGCTCCTCTAGAGAATTCGGTGTTACAGAATACTTTTTTAAAAATGATTTTTTATTGTTGTCCCTTTGTATTGTACCTTTTGAAAGACTAGTTTCTACTGCTGTTTGTCTGGATTTGTTCCGCAGTTCCCACGGTGTATGAGGCACCTGTCTGGCTTAATTTAGTTGAAAAAAGAAGTGTAAAATGCTTAGATTTATACTCTGGCAGCTGTCACAAGAGAAAGAAAACAAATGTTATTTTTATTAGTAGGCAGCTCGTTCTTCCAGTGCAGCGGTTCACGCTTTCTGGTGTGTCTGCTGGCTGCTGTCAGCCCTCCCAGCAGTGATTTAGGATCTCTTAGTCACAGAGCAGGGGTGGGCTGCAGATTTCTGCTGGCTAGCTCATCAGAGCCGAAGGATTATATTTGGCTAAGGCCAAACCACTTTGAAATATCAGAAATGTAGTTTACAAATGAGGTTAAAAAAAAACCCAAAATGCCAAAGGAACCTCTAGAAACAGCACCAGCCTTAATAGTAACTTCCTATTTTGCTTTACTTGTGCAACTGTATGAAAAAGCAGTGTCTTCTAATGTTACTTCAGTAGTAATTCAGGTTTTGTAATAAGTGGCAACAGAGCTGTAGGCAGATGCTTTGCAACCTTTAGTAGATATTCAGATATTTGACAAGCGAGATCCTTGAAAAGAAGTGGATTGAAACCATTATTCAAATATGTGTTAGTACCATGATCTTAAGCCCAAGATGAATCCTATGATTTCCATAACTCTGCTTTTAAGAATTTAAAATGGGATTGTGTCAAATATTTAACCAACCTTAGCTCCTTGAAACGTAAAACTAATACTTTTTAGAAGATGAGTAGGGCATCTTATCTTTAGTGAATTATTTTTATCACACTTTTATCACCTTTGTTATCTATTTTTGCATTCTTCTTCCCACATTTATAAAGCAAAGCATAAAAGGGAGAAAAATAGTTTTTACAAGACTGAGTTTGTATTTTGAGGGTTGCTAGATAGCAGTCAGGAATAGGTGAAAACAGCACCGCAGCACAGAAAGAAAGCCTGTGAGGTGTTTGTGTACAGCTTTTATTTATATGCTCAGAGAAAGCTAATTAACATGCTCACCATAAAAAAAAAAAGGTAAATAGGTTGGATGTTATTTTAAAGGCTATCATGAGTCTTCTAAATGAACTAATATTTTAAGCCTTCTCCTTCTAACTTTTAGCTAGTTAGGCTCCTACTCATAAATCCCAGCCTATGAATGTTTTAAGGTATCTTGCCTGATCAGATCAAAATGTCCACACTGTCTGAATCTGGAGCCAACAGTTTCAGGGGTGTAATGAGACAGAGAAATATACCTTTAATTATACAGGCCTAGGAGCATTTTACTGTCATCATTAACAAAGTTACTTAAATATTGCTAGAGAAATGGTCTGTGTAAAATAAAGAATGAACTCCCATGCACCTTGCTTAACTTTGTATATGACATTTCAAAAATGCATGCAGTAACATGGGAGATCTTAATGACCTCTAATGCTATCACTATGACATTTTGACCATCTCACTGCTAATTCCTCTGCATTGTCTACAAATAATGACTGTACAGTAGTCTTGCAATCATTATTTCAATTTTTCTTCTAGTGATTTATCCTGTATCACTGAGGAACTAAATCTAACTATACTTATACTCTAAATATACTTTTATCATCCTTGTCTGAGATGACTTTATGATTATGAGTTTCCCTGGCGTCTGCTGGAATTCTTTGTTGCTTGCATTCAACAGTCTCTCAATATGCAGGTGAATATATTGGTATGTAAACAGTACACAAATTTATTTATTTTCCTCACTAGTTTTTAATCTGATATTTCTCCTTTACGGGTTGATTCAGTAAAACAGAGCTAGATAGAGTAGATGGGGGAAAAAATGTGTTAAAACTTGAGTGGCTGGTATAATACTGATCCAGAGTTTGTCTGTACCAGAAAAGAACCCATTTCCTTCACTTATTTCCTATGAGTAGGTATGAAGATGTACTTGACTGATATCTTAATATTCAATACATGCTGTTGCTAAACTTGCATTTTATACTTCAAAGTTCTGTAATTTCCTCATCTTTATTTTGAATGATTTATAGAACATTCTGTTAAACTAAACATTGATAGCATCAGGTAGTCTTTCCAGAACAAAAGAAAATGATCTTATTTCTGTTAAAAGTAGATGGAAATAATAAGAAGACAATATTTGCACCAAATGCAAACCAAATTTTCTTATTTATGCACAAAGTTTATTTATGTCTAGGATATATTGAAATACAAATACTGTGCAGAGTAGAAATGATAATATGTTAAAACTTATTGACTTTTTGCCTATATTTCTAGAAGGCAATGTATCTTACAGATGCAGTTAGTATGCATCAACTAACATTTTTAATAACACCTTTACGGGGAATCTGGAAGGGTGTTACCGTGAAATAACTACAACCTCAGAAAAAAAGATATCATCTCAGAATTACAGAGATATTTATTACACTCCTCAATTACAAGTAGGCTTTCTGGAGTCTTCAAAGCAAATAAATTAATCAGTGTCAGTGAACAGAATATCAAAATAAGAGAATGTTGAATTTCATTTTATTAGTCCGCTTTAGAAGATGGAAATGTCCTCGGGAATAATTGTAGGCTGTGCTTGGAGCTTACATAATTTGCACATGATGCTGTTATGAGAATACGATGGCAGACAGAAAAGGTTCTTCATACACCGTGAAAGTTACAAAAGTAAATACTGAAACCATTAGGTGAATATTTCTTGGGAATAGGGGGAAATGTACTCTGGAAAATAGACTCCTGAACACCCTGCCCCCCAATCTACTTCCCAAGGGTAAGGTCAGTATACAATACATTGAAAAAGTTTCTTATTCTGAAACTGGTGAACACGGAACATTGCCTAGTTTTCTAAGGAAACAAAACTCTATTTCTGTGTATATTTATATATATGGACATACTTATACACGTGTGCATGTGTCTCTGCACATACATGTCTGCTATATTTTTTAAAATTTTTAAACCCACTGGCTAATGCCTTTCAGTGTTTGCCACAGGAAAGCCAAAGGCTTCATTATCCCTGCAGGTTCTGTGACAATAGGAGACCAGGAAGAAGCAAGACAATATATATGTTCTGAGATTGGGCAAGGCTCCTTAAAATCACCTTAGATTGTGAAGGAGACCAGATGATTTTTTTTTAACTAGTTTTATCTTTTTATTGTGTAGTTAGTAAGAAGTCTACTTCAGCATGGTGTTTTTGTCTTTCCTTATCTATCCTTTTATCTTTCGATGTACAGAATACTAGCTTAAAACTTTTAGAAATGGACGTCCATGTTCAGTGGTCATCTGTCAAGGTCATAGAGATTGTACATGTAAGTAAAAGTGAGTAACATGAATGCACTCACCTCCCCTTCATCTGTGACTGTTCACTTGTATTCCTTCAGAGTAACTTTGACCTTGGATTACTAAATTATACATTTTTTAAGGCTTGTTCTTTAATGGTTCTTTTCTTAGATTTCATATCCATTTCTAGCATAGTTGTGTAAGATATGTATTTCGAATGTAAATATTGTCCAAATTTCCCATCTCATTTTCACTAACTTTCTGTATATATGTAGCTTATTTCAGATCCTTTTTCAGATATTGTCTATTGCCAACTGACAGATAATGAAATTCATTATCCTAGTTCAGAGCTTTTGCCTCTGATCCAACTTTGGATGACTCCTTTGAAAAAGTATGTGGCATGGGATCTTGTCAATTTGGTGGAATTTGGAAGCCTCTGTTATTCTGTGACAATTAAATTATGGATGCTGCTAACTGTCACAATTGTTTATTTTTTTCAAATTCAGCTTAAGCAGCATATAGTTGATAATAAGAATAAGATTAATAAGGCAAGTTTAACAAGGGCAAGTGCCGGATTTTGCACCTGGGGCACGGCAACCCTGGATGTACATACAGACTGGGGAACGAGAGGCTGGAGAGCAGCTCTGCAGAGAGGGACCTGGGGGTTCTGGTTGACGGCAAGTTGAACATGAGCCAACAGCGTGCCCTGGCAGCCAAGAGGGCCAACCGTGCCCTGGGGTGCATCAAGCGCTGCATTGCAGCCGGTCGAGGGGGGGGATTGTCCCGCTCTGCTCTGNGGGAGGAGGAGGGGCAGGCGCTGATCTCTTCTCTCTGGTGACCAATGACAGGACCCGAGGGAATGGCAGGAAGATGTGCCAGGGGAGGTTTAGGTTGGATATTAGGGAAAGGTTCTTCACCCCGAGGGTGGTGGAGCACCGGAACAGGCTCCCCAGGGAGGCAGTCATGGCACCAAGCCTGATGCTATTCAAGAAGCACTTGGACAACGCCCTCAGAGCTATAGTGTGAATTTGGGGTTGTCCTGTGCAGGGACAGGAGTTGGACTTGATGATCCTTATGGGTCCCTTCCAACTGAAGGCATTCTATGATTCTATGATTCTGTGAACGGCAGTTTGGAATAGGAGTTTGAGGACTCCTTGGCATGTCTAGTAATAACATAGACCACTGCTATTTGTAAACTACATATCTATAAGGATAAAGATTGAATGCCCCTATTGTTTCATCCTGAGTCCCCTGACTTGCAAAGTACTTAGAACAAAAACCCCACCTTTGCCTTTCACTCGGAAGTCTTCTCCTTGTGAGGCTTTTCCCTTCACCACCTTCACCTTCATCTCCCAGTTAATTACTTATTTTTGCTGCTATGGTCCTCAGGTATGTGAATGAAACTTGCAACTATTATTACATAACTTGCATATCTGCCAGAGTAGATCCACTCTGAAATATATCTTCACTTCAGAAGTCTTTCTGTGTAATACTTGAATATATCAGACCTATGGTAATATCTCACTGAAAAAGATAACAAGATAATTTTTTACATTATATGGCAAATGCTGAGAAATCATATCTCTATTATTTAATTCATGTTACTTCAGACATGTGAGTTGGGATCATGCAAAGGACTACAATCAGGAGCTGAATTTTCTCAGAGCAACCATCTAAATTAGATGCTTAAAATAGTTCAAGTACCACTAGTTAGGTAGTAGTCCTGTGCAAAAAGATCATCTGGGGATCATGAGCCAAAGAGGAGTAGACTTCCTGCCATTGCCAAACTTGGACACGGCAACATATGGCATCATATGGCAAGATAGCCTCAGAATGAGCTATGTAAGCTTTTTAACTCTGTTCTGCAATTGTAAGGTATTACATAGCATACAGCATGTATTTGGATACTGAAAGATGTGGACCAGCTGGAGAGAAACTGGTGGAGGGAATGAGAGTGGTCAGAGGTCAAAGGAACATATTTTTGGGGGAAAGAGTAAAAGACAGCATTGTTTGACTTGAAGAGAAGACTAAGAAGACTAAGGTCACAAATGAAGACCTATAAGAGGAAAAGAATAAATTCCTTTCTGTATAGCTGATGGACTGTAATAATTATGAGCTTACACTGTAGCACTAGAAAATTCGTTTCCTTAATGTAATTGAATTACATTGCCTTTGGGGCTGTGTGGTCTCTGCTATTGCATATCTTTTATAATCAGCCTATAAAACAAAAATATGTCAGGATTAGCATAAGTAGTTTGGGCAGGGAGATAAGCAGATGACTTCTTGAGTGCTAGTCCAATCCTATGAATCTCTTAAACCCACCCCTTTCTTTAAACAAAACTAAGAAATACCTAGTTACACACAAGAACTGTATGTGTGACAATGATTTTTCTTTGCCATCCTCCTCACTCTTATACTTTTATTTTTTACTTTTTATTTGGAAGATTTGTTTATTTGGCTACTTCTATTGCAGTTTTACAGCAAGGACTGGGAAATAGCAGTCAGGTCAAGAGCAAAGAAAGTTGGAACAAAATGTGTCTTTCACAGGATGTTTATTCGAAACTTTAAGGTTAGTGGTTCCTGGTTCTTCACAGTGAACTGCTTTTGTGATATCACATGTGTAGCACCATTTCTCTAATGTTAAAACGGGGAAAAGTCACTGGAACAAGCTACAGAATTAACTTGCTTGTGGGGAAAGGAAAATAAGAGTCAGGACTATTAAAAAAGGGTTTCACTCTCCAGCACTATAGAAGTATTTTGTGCTAATTACAGCATTTGAGATGTTAGCACAGACTAGTCACAACACAGAGGCAATCAGACTCAGCCATAGATTGTTTTCCAACCTGTCCTCTTTCTCTCTAAGCACTTACAATGGACAAGGTGTTGCAATTGTAGTGAGTTTTTGATTACTTCTGAATATAGGCAGCTTTAAAAATATGTTGATATGGCATAAAATACACTAGTTCTTGAGTATAAAATGAGTTTTTCTGGGGGTCTTTGTTCCTACCTTCTGTGAAAAGCTGGATTTTGCCCCTTTTTCATGATGCTTGTATCTCTGTTGGTGGTTTGTTCAAATTAAGTCTCAGTTTGTATATGTTTTTCCTGTTATCTTTATTACATGCATGCTCACACTGGTGGTTATATCAGCCTAAGTAGACATGGATCTTCTTACGTGTCTTGCTATGTAAATGTTAGCATATACCATTAGAAAAAAAAAGGGACATTGTCAATGTAATCTGGTAACAGTGAGAAAATATATATCTTTTTTCTAATAATGTCTTTGTGGGGAGGGAGAATGGGAAAGCAACTCCCTTAATTTAATTTTAAGCCTTTAAAAAACATTTCTAGTTTCTTTCATTAGTCTTTTGATGCTTTCCTTCCAGATAATCTTGCTGCATTTGTAGCTGTCTATGGCTTGGAAAAGACATTTAGGACTAGGTGTAATTTTTTTTTTAATTTATTTTATTTTATTTCCAGAGAGTCTGGTCTGCTGTAGTTAATCCAATCTCAAGCTATATTGCTGTGCTGGCTGAGAGCGCTTCCGGAGAAATAAAAAAAAAAAATCCAGCATTTTTAAATGTGTTGCAGGGCAAGAGGATAGAGATGAGACCATGGCAAAAAACCAGAACTCTCTTGTGTAGCTGCCACTCTGAAAAATGAACTAGTAAATAGCACGACTCCTACCTGCAGAAAGGAGTTGTTGCTGGTTGCATTCATACAGGTGGCCACTATTCTTGTTTTCACAGCTTATATACCAATATATCCTTTCTGGGTTATAGATGCAAACACATTGATTAACACATGAGAATTCAGGAAAAAGGTTGCTAGCTAGACTGGTAATTTTACCCGAGTGTAGGAATTGACAGACTTCATTGGGCTAGAGGATTGTCTTCCATGTCCTGCTGCTGTCAACAATAGCTAGCACCAAAAGCTCTTTTGGGAAGTGTACTAAATCCTTGTAGCCAGGATAGGATAACTTGCCCTCTTCATCATTGGTCTGTGTTTTTTAGATAGATTCACTTAAGCCTGAGAAGATTAAGCTTCATATTGTTTGCAAAAGCAAAGGTATTTTCCAACTGCTCTGACTGCTTAGGCTACTCTTGTCTATATGAATATTCAGGTGTTCCTTGAATCTTTCTAAATTCTTGATGTCCATAATTTCTGTGTAAATTATTTTCAAAATGTTAGATTGTGAAAAAGTTTAAAATTGGTTTTGAAATAGCTTTATTTTTATTTTATTGGATATCTGATGTTACTGTGAGAAAAACTGCTAAACTATCTTCCCCATACTGTTCATTTTAAGAAATATTACTGTTTCCATGTTGTAATTAATCCTAGAGTAGAGATCCACCAGTCTTTTTGGTTTCTCTTAATCAGATTTTGTCCAGGTGGATAATTCTTAGTATCGTTCTTTGAATCCCACCTAATTATGCATTGCCCTGTTTGGAACAGTCTACGTGTTAATCCAGATGAAATTATACTTCCGAATTATAGAAAAGGTATTGTAGCATTTTCAAAGGGGTTTTCCCCCAGTCCTTATACATCTTGTTTTGCTGACTTGACTATAATTACACATTTCCTAAAAAGTTTAGCTTTTCAGAGTGACAGTCAAGTCCCCATTCTAAACTGATAATGGTAATTCAGAATCTTTACCATTTGTATGAATGTGAACAAACTTGGTTTTAAAAGGATTTGTCATTTTGTATAGCCAAGATAGACCTTGACCCTTTTTAAAAAAAAAAAAATTAAATAGGTCCTAAATTCTGCCATTACTGTTATATAAATCTTGCAATACTCTAGTGGATACATGACACAGCTATGCAAAATTCTATTATTTTGTTTGCTTCTTTCTTTATTTTACAATTCAAAATTTAACTTCTCAGTGAATGGTATGAGCTCTGCATTTCTGAAAATAACACTCGTTTGCTTGGGAACACATTTCCCAACAACTTGGAACTACACTAAAAATTGAGTTTCCATTCCAGCCAGCTGTTACTGACACCGACATAAGAAGAGTGTTTTGAAAATTGTACCAGCCAGAATTTTTTTGAAATCCAGAAACACAGAGAAAGAGCTAAAAGAACAACCAGACATTTTAGTCCCCTTTGTGTAATGTAGGGTGTTCTAAAGCTAAAAAAAATTATAACATTTAACCTTTTATAAACCTTCAGAAATGTTGAATTTGAAGAACAGATCAGGATCTTGCCTGGGTTGTAATTTAATCTGACGGTCTGGTTCCCTGACTAGATAGGTATAATTCAGGCATGTAAAAAACATGATGTAGCTCCCTGTGAAATAATGTACTTGAAAGACACTGTAAGTGCCTTGATTTTTATTTTAAAACCACATGAACCCATGGCGACATTCATGCATCATTAACAACAGCAAGAAGGTGAGAAAAAGAGTCTGTTATTTCATGTTTCTCTAAATCTTCTGTGCTCCTTTTAGAGCCTTTCCAGAGTTGTCATCTTCCATTGTTCCTACAGTAATTTTATTAGCACCCCTGAAACAATGCAATAGGTTGCAAAAAGGACCTTCCCAAATTTTATTGTCTCCTTTTTGAAAGAAGCTAGAAAAACCACCTCAAGTTCCTAATCTGCTGGATTTTCTTTTAAATGACTACCACTGCAGTCACTTCAAAGGAATGATTCAACATCATTATTATAAGAAGTTAAAGAATGACTAAGACAATTCTTTATTTTTTTTTCCCATTTTTCTTCTCTTTAATATCCTTTTCTACATTTTCCTTCTTAAATAATCACTGCGGAGGCCCAGTAATACCCACTAGTGGAAGCAAGGCCTAAAAGCTTATACTTGCTGAGGAAATATCAGCATATTTGCCCAACAGTGTGATGGGCAACTATGTAGGCTCAGGGCTATGTTTAAAAAAAATTCTGCTTGTGGTTTTTTTTTGGAGGAGGGACTATTTTTGTCTTAGAACAATATTAATTACATCTTTTCTGGAAAGTGTCACATAACATGAAACCTGTTATTTATTTAAAGAATGTGAAAGCTGAAGAGGTGACACTATGAACTTAATTTAAAAACCATTCTATGTCTGCCCTGGACATTTATATCTACTGAACAGTTGTGCCCCAGCTGTGCTCTCTGCTGGGGGATGTGACCACACAGGGACTTGGCCTGCAGTGACTGGACATGTCCCGCTGCAGCTGGGAGGGATGGGAGGAGACAGAGGCGCATGCTTCAGTAGTGTTTTAGTGGACAGTGGAAATCCTCTAGGATTTCAGAGGGCACAGGTAACATGGTGCAAATGATAAGAACAACAACTTTAGCCAAGTTATAAGGTATAATAAAATTATCCTGAAACCTTACAATTCATGTTGTCTCTGCCTAAGTGCTTTATACTGTCTGGAGCCCACACAAGTTGCATTGTATTTGCGGGGTCTGTGGCTACTAGAAGTGGCAGTAGTTGCCATTTGTTGTGAAATGGTCTGTAAAAATATGAAGGAGTTTTACTGAATAGAGAATACGATGCAGAATACAGTTAGAAGCCTTGCAGTTGCTGTGCCTTTGCTTCCTTTCTCCCCCTGCCCTCTCCTCCCTCTTCCCTTGAGTTCATTAAGGAATGATTCAGAGCTATTTAAAGTAATAAGCTCTATTAAAAGAACAAGCGAATAATAAAAAAAAGGTAGATAGAAGAGAAGAGAATGAGAAAATGAAAGAGTCCAGGGTTCGGAAAGATTAAAACAAAACCAGAAGAAAGCTGGTAGAGACAGAAAAGACAATTGTGGCTTCAACTATTGCAGAATAGATGATCCTTTTCCACTTCTAGAAGAAGGAAAAGAAGAAAAGCCAGTAAAAGACTTTTCCTTCAACTGTTTAAGCTGCTTGCTTTCTAAAAACTATTTTTTTAAAGTGTATGAGTAAGTTTTAAACAAAAAATGTTGAGGAATCAGTGTATATCACATATTATTTCTTTTTTTTTTGTAAAATAAAGCAACTAACACCAAGAATATAATAAAACTTTTATCTTAGCAGTTAGATTGACATAAAATACATCATCACTTTAAATTATTAGTTAAGGATATTTCACAATTTCAAAATTCAATTTAATTTTTAATTATTTGTATTCTATACTTAAATAGTGTCTTTTATATGAGGTCCATGAATAACAGAAATTGTACTGAAAATTTAGATTAGAATGGAACAAAATAGCTGTGACCAGTTTGATTGAAATTTTTCTTGAATTTGTTTTGAATTTAGCTAATAATTTCCATCTAGTGGTGCTTCCCGTATTGCCTAGTAGATTAGGGGTTTTAATCCTCTTTATGAGAATTTTCCAAGTGTTATGTTACAGACTATGCATGACTGAAAGGGTGAGTGCATTTTGTTATATTGGTGCTGTTTTGCTTCATATCAGATATTTAAATATTCATTCAGCTAATGAGATATGCTACTGTTGGACCACTTTATAGAGAAGTGAGAGATCTCGGTTTGAATTCACCGTTGCAGTTGCTGCTCCAGACCACACCCTAAGGACCGTCTTGTAGTGTATTGATAGATGGGCAGCTCTCAGTACTGTCTGTTGACACTGTTCTGCTTCATAATGTGCTTCATATTCATGGGGCAGGGACTAGAAACAGGAATGTACTGCATTGCTGCAGCCGCTAGATTATAATGTCATTCCTTTCTATGGCTCAGTGAATATTTAAGTACCTTGTACAAAGGTGGAACATACTCAGTAGGAGACATTGGGAACTGCCTCTCCCCCATGCTTGATGAGGTGGATTAAATCCTTTCAGGGAAGGGAAGAAAAACAAACTGGGTTTTCAGCAGAACAAGATAAGTGCCTAAATCAAGGGCTCTGTTGTCCATCACCAGCTCACGTCATTTTGTGGACAGTACCCATGTCCTCCCCATTTCTGTTGCTTTCTTTTGCTATAGATATCTCAAGCAGTAAATAATCAAGTTCTGCTCCCCATTTTCTCTGCCCGCTTCCCATTTAGGGTGCTAAAAGAAAAAAATGAAGCATTTGCTAAGCTGTAATCTTGACCAAGTACTTGCTACTGATGTTGTGGTTATTACAATTATTTGTTATTGTTATTTTTGTTTGGGGAAAAATGATGAATGACCTAAAGCTCTGATGTACTGGTTTTCTACAAGTGCATAAAATGTGCTCAGGAATGCTGTAGTGGGGAAGCTAATTTGTAAAGAAGTGGGTTTTGAATTTAAGTGCAGTTGAAGCAAATAGAGATCAGGTGAGCTGGAGTCTCTGGATAAAATGAGATAAAAGGAGGAAGCTGGCAAGAAATGGTTATTTATTTATGCAAATTGCAGTTCTGCTATTTTGTACAGTACCTGGATCTGTTTATTATTTCCTGTGTCAGAGACTTAAGTTGGCTTTTTTCCTTCTCTTCTCAATCCCATCTTCTACCTCTCATCTTTGTATTTTGCTTATGAAGTTTTATATGCTCATAGCTTGAAAGGCTTTCATATAATTCTATTCACCTGTTGTGAAATAGGTTTCTGTGGGCTTATTTGAAAAGCCAGTTCCTTCTGTAACTACAATAGCATAGCAATAATCTCCTTTAGGTGGAATTTAAGGTATTCAAATACTCTTGTAATTTTTTTAACTAGCCTTTATAGCCAGATTATAGCAGAATTTCTGCTAATGCCTTCGTATTAGCTGCTGAACTTGTTTCAGTCAGCTGTACTTTGTTTAATCTCTGTAATTGCAGCCTTTCTTTAATAACCTCATTATTTTGTAGCTTTGTCCTTGTGATAGTCTTACTGTTCTCTTGAATTTCTGAAATATTAATGACTGCTGCTGTTTGTCTGAAGCAATTTGTGCAGGATGTCATGTTGCCACAGTTGTTGCAAAGGCATTACTAAGGTTTAAATCTGTTCATGCTGTTAGTATTAGATATGATCTAAACAATAGACTTAAGTTCTACTTCTGCTAGTTTGTAGGCATGCCTATGCCATACTCATTTAAAGTTACCTCCAGTAGCCAGCACTCAAGACAATGGTAACTGAGGCCTTTCACTTCATTTTAGCTGGTTTTCATTTTGGCCAGGTTGGTAGGTAGTCGTTCAATACTCACCTCTGACAGCAAGTCTGTCTTCTCATTATCTGTTGAAGTGTTTATCACAGAATCACAGAACGGCAGGGGTTGGAAGGGACCCCGAGAGATCATCTTGTCCAACCCCCCTGCGTGAGCAGGCACACCTAGAGCAGGGGGCACAGGACCACATCCAGGAGGATTTTGAATGTGTACGAGGAAGGAGACTCCACAGCCTCTCTGGGCAACCTGTTCCACTGCTCTGTCACACTCACAGTAAAAAAGTTTTTCCTCATATTCAGGTAGAACTTCCTGTGTTCCAACCTATGCCCATTGCCCCTTGTCCTGTCGCCAGACANGACACCACTGAGAAGAGTCCACTCC
>VZTV01111234.1:0-11491 GCA_013400875.1 Anhinga rufa
ATTCTCCTTTCAAATCATGGTAAAAAGGAGCGTGGTTCCAGGCCAGTCATCAAGATTATAAACTGGCATCTGTATTAAAATGGGAACGTGGTGCTGATGGTATGTGCCAGGTTGGAAGCGGCCCTTTACTGAGCCGCAGAAAGAGATGCAACGTGGGTTTTTCACTTCACCAGCTGTCTCAGTCCTGGCCCAAGAGGGCCGTTTCTGGAGGATGCTCTTGGCTTCTCGTCCTCTGAATGTTTCACCTGATGTCCTCGCTGACACGGCGAGCAGATTTGTCGATTCGGGTGACTTGCCTTTTACTGCACTGGAAATGAAAGCAACTTCCTAATTACAGATGTGGGCCTCTGGCTGGAAACGGCAGCGTGGTCCCGAGATCTTTGTTAGACACTTCTCGTGTCTATGCTGGGTGCCAGGACAGGAGCCATAAGGAACACCTGGCTTTGTGGAATCCCCATCCCTCCCTTCCTTTGCCTTGCTGGAAGACATCCAGCTGTGCACGGTGGGCAAGAGCGAGGCACAGATCTCCGCTCAGAGCGTGTGGCTCGTCCCGAGGCCGGGGCACTGCCTTCGTGGTGGGCAGGGGACGCATCCGCAGGGGACCCATCTGCAGCCCCCGGTGCTGCCATCGGGACAGCGGCGCTGTGCGGCTCGGCAGCTCTCTGTGCACACCGGGAGGACGGTGTGGGGATGGTTCACTCGCTGGGAGCTTGTCCTTGCCGTCTGCGCGGCAGCGCTGGCCCCAGGCAGTGGGCACGTCAGCCTCTGGCCTATTGCTAATTTTAATTTGTGTGAGAGGGAGTCCCGGTGCTCCGGTGACTTGGCTGGCGTCACCCGCTGCCTGTCAGATGCATTTATTCTCCAGCAGCAGCATCTAGGATTTACCAACCCCGAGCTAACTTGCTACTCCTCTTGCTCAGCAGCTATTTCTTTTCAATAAGGGCAGCCTGGTGACCCATTTACCTGCCGATTTGTCTAGCCTGTGGGAGCCCTGCTGAGCTGAGGCCCCGGGTCGGGCAGCCGGGGCTCCCTGGGAGCTGGGTGGGCTGCAGCGAGCTGCTGGGAGAGGACCGAGGGTGCAAAAGGGATGAGCCCGGGTGTGGAGCTGCACAGGGGCTCTGCCTCCCTCTCATGACTGGCCTCGCTGGGTGGCTGGAGCAGGAGCCCAGCTCTGGAGATGCGCCTTCGCGGGCAGCGCTGCGTGGGGGGAGCTGCTCTGTCCTTCCAGCCAAGGCTGGGTCGGTGTCTATTTTTGCAGAGCTACAAGTGCTAATGTTACGTTACGTGCTTTCCTGGGTCTCCTGGGACTAATGGAAAAGCTGCTGGCTGGCCCAAGGGATTTTCTAAATCCTACCCTTCCAGGGACGATATCGCAGGAGAGCTGCGAGTGAGCCTTGGGAAGCGTGGGAGAGCCCACCTTCTTGTGCATCCTCTGCAGCCTTCTGTAAAGCATGGAGATGTCAATATTGGCTTCCTCATGAAGCTCAAAAAAAATCCTTGATCTTGGCTTTATCAGAAATGATAAATTCTTGGAGAATTTCTTAGTCTGGATATTTTGGCTTCCAGTGAGATACTTGGATAATGTAAGCTAAAATCAATTCATTGACTTCAGTTGGGATCTGCCAGCTTATACCAGCTGAAAAGATGGTCTTTTTTTGTCTTCTGGTGACAATTTCGTCTAAGTAAAGCTCGCCCAGCCTGAGGGAAATGAGGAGAAGCCAATAACCACAACAAGCAGTTTACTGCATACCCAGATGATGCAACTTTAATCTCTGACGCGGGATCAGAATTCTCTCAAGGAGAGAGAAAAATAGAAGCAACAATTTCTCAGGATCACCACTGAGAAATCACTTTAACAGCTTATAATGACACTTTATGGAAAGTGCACACGAACTCCCACATCACCGCGATCACGGCGCTTCCAAGCCGCGGGTGCTGCGGTGTGCATCCTAACGGTGCCCAACAGGGAGCCGGGCGTCGGGGAGAGCTGGTGAGCTGTCACCCACAGAAGCACGCTGCTGGGTCCTCGCCAGCCGTGGCAATCAAAGCAAACCCACCTACGGGGACGGAGCTCAGAAATGCAAGGGGGGGGGCGTGTAATCAAACTACGTATAGATTTAACTATACGGGGAAAACGGGCTGTCTTGGAAGAAGCCTGCCATAGGATTTCCTCCAGATTCCCTTGCCTCGCTGCCGGCGGTTGACGGCAGTAAGCTGGTTCGGGTACTTGATGGGCTGTCGCGAGTTGCTGCTGCGTGCGCCTGCGTGGCGGCAGGGCGAGGGATGCCTGCTTTGCCTCTTCGCTCTGCTAATTCCACCTGTCTTGCTCTCTCTGAAGGCTGCGGTGCGCATCCTGTCTTTGCTGGCCTCCAAAGCCCCTCGTATCTCCCCTGTGGCCTTTGTTGTCAATGTTTTGCATATAGACTCTCATACAAGCCCTTGCACTTGTTTCAGTCATTGCTTAATTTAATTCTCTAATTTAATCAATACTTCATGGAGCAGGTCTTCTTCTGTTTGTTTGTTTTTTAAAAACAACCTGCTAGTCTTTTTTTATTTGACTGCTTTATGCAGTTATTGTTAGGTTAATACAATTAGCAGTGATAAAGCTGCCCTCCATTTAACGAGGGAGCCGCCTTGTTTTGCATGTTGTGGAAGGGAGGGGAGCCTGGAGGAGAAAACCCCAGGCTGCCGAAGCTGGGGACTTGAGACGTTGCCACTGGCATCATCATAGTCTCAGAGGTGACCCTTTCTGTTGCAGAAATGACGGGGGGCACCAGCAAGGACTCCACCTCCTCTCCAGATGCTCCACAAGATGAGAGGCGGGACACGCTGCAGTCTCGGGGGGCAAGGAAGGACGGAGGATGGTAGGAGGACGGGGAGGGCGGCGCGGTGAGGAACGCAGGTGGAGGCAGATTAAATGGTTTGGCCAAGGTCGTGCAGCGCTCGTGGTGGGAACGTGGTCTCTAGTCACACAGCGTGAGGCTGTGTGAAGCCTCGTTAGAGCTCCAGTGCGAGCCCCCGGTCCCAGGCTCTGCCCTCGCTGTGCCTGCCGGTGGCACCGACAGAGCACGTGCTCGGTACTGGCTCGCTGCTTAATGAGATGATGTGTCTGCTCTTGATAAGCATGAATCCTGCAGCGGTTCCATCTTTAATCAAATTTGTAGAGCCGTAGGCCATTCACAGGGGGGAAAATATCTGTTTCCTATCTGTAATAAGGGGAAAGTTTGGCTGTCAAGGGGTGCAAATCCTCACGAAGAAGTTATCCTTTCTTGTTGCGTTTTATTATGAATTTCTTAAGACTAGTATCAGCAAAGTAATGAGGCATGTAGAAGACTTCTCAAGCACTATAAGAGGGCTGGTAAATGGTAGCGGCAGCTTCCACTTCCAGGGCTTGGCGATGCGTTTGCACGTCTCCAGCTTTCTAAATCGCGCCGCACAAAGGTGGGGAAGCCCGCTCGGACAAAACCATAGCGTGGCTGGGTTGTGTTTAAAGGGATGAAGGTGCAGCGGGGCACGGGGTACCTGGCAGAGGGTGAGGTGAGGGAGTGACGTTGCCAGCTCCTCGGAAGGAGCTGCTTTGCCACCCCCTGGCCGTAGGGAGCCGCAGGCTCCCAGCTCCGGGGACGCTGCGGGGTGGTTTCCTCCTGCCGCACGCTGGGACTCGGAGATGCGCTCGGTGCCACGGGTGCTGATGCTGGGGTGGTGGTGCGGGGCTGAAATCGGGAGCTCCGCGCAAGGCGTGCAGAGCGAGAGCCGTGGTCATGGCAGCTGCTCGCTGGGACTCTTCAGCCCTAGGTCGTACGTTTGCGGATGGTCCTTGCCATCTCTGCCTTCGCCCCTTTGGGAAAACTCTCCCGTCCTGCCCACAAGTGTTAGCGCTTTGGTTGCATTGCACCTCTGCTGAAGAAAACCACCTACAGCGAAGCTAGCAAAGAAATAAACCCCCGAAGAAGCTACAGTAAGCACCAGGAGGGCGATAAAAAGCAACAGAAACATCTCTACCTTCTTGTTTTTTGAGAAAGGTCAATTGACTCCCTGCCACCTTGGAGCCCATAACAAAATCGATGATACTTCATCTTTAATTTGATTTTTCCATTCAATAAGGGTGGTAAGCATTAGTGTCACTGTAACTTTACAGAGTACCATTAGATAACAGGAGAATATCAAACGTGGAGATTATGTGCGGTATCAGTGGCAAAATATTACACCCAGCAATGATTTAAAGAACATTAATGTCTCAGGCATGCTATAAGACATGTCAGGAATTGGACAATAAAACATCTCGTTCTTCAAATAGTTACTCACGGGCTGACGTCTGGCTGTTCGGGAGGCGATTGCCGCCCGCGGAACCGAATACCCCATGGCAGCCGGTGACCTGCCAGCGCTTCCCCGAAGGCAGGCACCTCCGTTCTCCTGCGGCTAGTCCTGCGTGCCAGCGAGGCGGGCGGGGGACGCGGCCGGGCGGGCGGCGGATGCTGCGCGCTTTAAGCAGGTCGATAACGGGATCAGTGCAGACCACGGTTATTTTTGTGTTTAATTCACTGAATAAAATGAAACAGATAAATCACTCGGAGGAGATGGGAGCTGACGTTAATAGGCACATTTGCAGCACTATCTAAAAATGAGTTCTCCAATTACTGACTCATGCCATCGTTTGTGCTCCGCTGCATGCAGCCTCTGCGGCGCTGCCGGGCGGCAGCCCTCCCCGTCAGCATCCTGGTGCTGCCCACGCTGGGGCTCTGCCGGGGCCGTGCCCGGACCCTGGCCATGCCACCAAGCCCGTGCTGTCCCCACAGAGGACGGGGCCTCGCAGGAACGGGGCTGAGCCAGCAGAAAGCAGCAGAGCTGGGCAGCTCTTCCAGGCTTCGTGTGGCGACAGCGGAGATCACCTCTTGCCCTCCCTGCCCAAGGGCAGGAAAGCGAGCAGTCAGGGTGCCTGCGGCAGGGAGGCAGCAGTCTGTTCGGCCATCTCCGCTCCTCCAGCCTCCCCCAGAATGCCGGCATTGTGCACGGCCCAGGGAGCACAGCTAATGTGGCGCTGCAGCTGCCGAAGAGCCTGGTCACCCAGGGCTAATAGCAGGTAGCAAAAAGCACAGCCACTAGCAGCAACTGCGGCCGAGGATGAGAAACTCCAGAATAAGCGTGAAATTGGATCAGTGTGGCCCTTTACCGGCGAGTGACTCCTGCAAGAAGCCTGGCTCCCCGCAGAGGAGGCTGAGCTGGTGGGGAGGCTTGCTCACGGAGGGAGGCATTTGCTGTGAACTGCCCTGGAGGAGCCTCGCTCGAGCCACGGGCATCTGTCTGGGATGAGAGAAGAGATGAGAGAGATTATCAAATGATTATGGCTGCGTTTCGGCACCATTGCTATCACCTCTGGCTGTGAGCAAGCCCGCCTGGAGCGCTGCCGGCTTCTGCTGGGCTCGCTGCCTGTGGGCTGAACGCGCTTCACGGGGGATGCGGTGAAGGGGCTGCAGGCAAAATGCCAAAGGACTGGGGGGAAAGTTCTGTATATCCTTCTGCTGCGTAAACCACCTTGCAGCACCCCAAGGCGCTCTGGGGTGGGCGGCACGGGTGCTGACAGCCGCTGCCTCTTGCTCGCAGTGGGACTGGAAGCATCCCCGGCGGTACGAGGCAGGCTGCGTCCCTGCGCGCAGCCCAGGCGTGCGGGAGGGTGCAGAGGAGACGTACGGACCCGCGCGCCTACGCTACTACGCTTCAGTGTCTGTGCCAATTCTGTACAGCTGCCAGATCAGAGGCAGGGTTTTTTCTGTGACTAATCTTTATCCTCCTGCACTTCTGGCTGCTGCGATGGAGGCGTTGCCGAGCTCTTCGGCCAGCTTTGCCATAGAGGATGCGGCGCCTTTGTGCAGAGGAAATGCAGAGGCTCAGCCGTGGGGGTGTGTTTAATCTCTCCCCCGTGGCTGGGGTGGGATGCGGGACCTCCTGAGCATCCTCAGCCCCAACCCTTCCAGGGGCCTGGGTGAGGAACAGCGGCGCTGGGGTGGACCAGGCGTTCGGACGGGTGCTGCAGAGCGCTCTGCCAGCTTCCCAGAATAGCATCCTACGCAGGGCCGGATTAGTCCCCGTGGAGCCTCGCCGCTGGAGCAGCCCCGCGGGCGGGTGCTGGGGAGCGTTCCCACCGGCACGCGGCATTCCCACCTCTGCGGAACGAGAAGTAAAGGATCGAGGACCCGGATGACACGGCCATCAGCCCTTTCATCGGGAAGGAGCAGAATTAATCGTTCGGATCAGCAGAGTCATTGTGGCTTATTGAAAACAAAACAAAGCCAATTATTATTCGAAACTTGTCGGGGGGCTGCGGCTAATCTCATTACGCGCAGAGCAGCAAGGCACCGGGGAAATCTCCCAGTGCCGATAAAGCGCTCGGCAGCCGCACAAAGCAATTACAGTGAAACCTCTGGGCCGCTCTGCGCCGGGGCTCGGCCGCTCCTCGGGGCCAGGCAGGGGCGCGCGGGAAGGACGTCCCCGGCTGAGCGCCCCTTCCCCGCGCTGCCCGCCGCTGCCGGGAGCCCCTCTCGGCACCGGTGCCTGGCGAGCAGGTGCGGGCAAGGCGCCCTTCCACGACTCCGTCCTAGCGCCTTTGCCCGCGTAACCATCTCTTGGCCGACGCCTGGTCAATAAGCAGCTCTGCAAAAACCCTGCCCGAAGCAAAGCAGGCTGTGGGGGCTGCGGGACCAGCCCCCCGTAGGCGCCCCAAGAGGGCAACGTCATCCTCGTGGGGCATTGCCAGGGACGGTCATCCAGAAGGCATTGAGCACATAACCCTCTCAGCACTGCGGAACAAAGATATCTTGTCCCAGAAGGTGGTAAAAGATATTTATGGGTAGCTGTGCAGGCCGTAATTGAATGGCATTAGTGTGCTGCTATTTTTTTCTTTTTTAATAAATCTTAAATCATTCCACAGCTCTCGCTACTGTTTTAAATGGTAACTTGGCTTTTTAAAAGTTTATTGTGCACTAATTCATTCAGCCTATTCATTTACATTCTGCTGACGGGGTACAAAACTGCTTCTTTTTTCATCCCAGAGAATTCTAACTTTGGCAATTTAGGGTGCTTCTTTTGATTTAATCGCGATATTTCCCAAACTTCCATGGCAATAATAAGGCATTTTTTCAAGAAGCACCTGAGAGACGGCCGGGCGCTGTTTGCACCCCTGGTGCAGGCAGTGTTTCTGCAGGATGTCCCGTGAGTCGCTGGTCGCTGCGTGTGGGTTGGAAGCCGCAGGGGCCCCTCAGCATCCCTCGGCCGTGCTCCCAGGGAGGACCCGAGAGCCCCTCTTCTGCCTCTTTTGCCATTGCCAAAAATGCCCACGTGTTGTCCTTCCCACCCTGAAGGCACCCAAAGCCTTTGGGGAGCCCCCAGGGAGAGCTGGGTGCCCCAGCCCCTTGGCAGTGCCCGTCCGAGGGACCTGCCACCGCCGGCACGTCGCTCGCGTGCCACGGATGGAGGCCCTTTAGCGCTGCTCCGCAGAGCCAGTATCATGCCATTACGTGCTGAAACCCTGTTATTTCACTCTTCCAAACACTGTCAGAGCAAGTCACAGGAGGGATTATTTTTGGCTCTGTTCAGCGTAGTTACCTAGCAATTTGCAGGAGGCTTGGTATTACTGGGTAGTTACTCGAGCCGTGCAAGCTGCTTTGCAGCGAGGAATTCATTTGTTGCATTTGGTTCCTTTTACTGCTCACAAATAGTGCAGGCGCCAGCTTGGAGTCTTACAAATTTGTTCTCTGTTGGAAAGATTTCAGCCCCGTTGGTTGTTTGCGAAATATTTCCTCTGATCGTTGCTTTTGAGAGCTCGCTGCCTGTAATTCCCAAATCAAGCCTGGGCTCAGTCCACCGGCGTGACACGGTGCGTTTCCTCTGCCCCATGAAAGGAAGGGCAAACAGCAACGTATGCTGCTACGGATGTTTGGTAGGACACTGCTTGGAAACCTCTCCCAACATTTCGCTCTCGCATTGCTCAGGTTGAAAAGAAATAACGTGCAATCGTTCTCACTGCGTGTGTTCCCCTGCATGCACAGCATCACTGCTTTAATGAGCCATAAATACTGTTTACATTTGGCTTATTATCTCCAAGGTAATTTACGCTTTTTTGCTCATCCCAGGGCGTTTACAGGCCTTCTGTTCTCTGCAGAACTTGAAGCGTTGTAATGAAGAGTTGTTATTATTCAGCTAATAAGCAATATTGATTGCTAAAAAGCAAACAAAGTCACTGCCTTCCATCCTCCCAGTGTCAAACTGGATGGGAAAATCCCCGGGGAAAATCCCCAGTGGTGCAGAACAGGGAAAATAGCATCCAGGTGGCAAAGAGCCGTGGCGCTACGGTAAATTTTCAAGAATCTTAATTAGGAACAAATTAAAGTTGCTTCAATTCCATGTATAGTGTTACCCACATTATTAAATTATAGCTAAGAAGAAAGAGAAATCCTGCTCTAGACTTCTTCCTCTTACGGGCATCCCCCGTTGCTGGCGCTGCAGAGGCTCCCAGCGCTGGCTCTGCAGCCCAGCTTTGTGCCCGTCCCGGCGGGTGCCGTGCCGAGGGCTGGCGGGTGCCCGGCCGGGCTGGAGGAGGCGGCGACGCTCCTGCTCGCCGCGGGGTCTGCTCGTGCTGCGGCTGCCGGTACGCCGGCTGCCCGCGGGTCATCCTCACCCGGCGGCTCCAGGCGCTCCAGCTCAACGAAGGCTGCAAGGGCGCTTCCCTCTCCGTAGACACGGCGGCGAGCAGCAAACTGGCGCCGCGTCGGCACGGCATCAGGCAGTTCCTCGCTGCTCGCCGTGTCGGCACGGCATCAGGCGGTTCCTCGCTGCTCGCCGCGTCGGCATGGCATCAGGCGGTTCCTCGCTGCTCGCCACGTCGGCACGGCATCAGGCCGTTCCTCGCTGCTTGCCACATCGGCACGGCATCAGGCGGTTCCTCGCTGCTCGCCGCATCGGCACGGCATCAGGCGGTTCCTCGCCGGCAGCGCCTGCCTGGCAGCTAGCACCTGACGGCGGAGCCTGGGAGCACGAAATGCATTTGCATGCGTTGCAGCGCAGATGAGTGCTCGGCATTTTGCGGGTGGCCGTTTCATACCCCGACGAAGCCTTTAGCGCGGGCAACAGCTTGGAGCCCAGCCTAGCTCGCAAGCGGCTTTCCAACGGGGCAGCGCCTCCACGGGTGCCCGCGCCTCCAGCCAGCCTTGGCGCCCTACCGCCTGCGGTCCAGGCCTGCGGATGCAAAAGTGAGGTTTTATTCTTTGGTCGGCTGGAAGCGTCTTGCAGCGTGGCACTCGCCCGGGCCCGGCACTCGCGTGAGGCTGGGTGCTGCTCACAAGTCTCCGGGGAGGCTGAGCGGGTCCCCGGGCAGCGGCGGCGGGTGGGAGCATCCCTGGCAGCACGCACAAACTAATGAAGCAATTACTAGAGCTGAAGGACACTCATTTAATCTCATCAACGTCTGGGCTGCGTTGGTTCTGCAGCCTTTGTGCGGGTGATGTTATCAGGTACAGGCGATGCTTTTCATGGGAAATGTGTTTATGAAGCTTTGCTCCCGTGGCACATAAATGTTTGTCAGCTCTATTATCCCAACTGTTTTGTTCTCCAAAGTGTTGCAGAGAAGACGAAATGAGAGCCATGGCTCTTTTGGAGCTCTAGCCTGCTCTGGATGTTTGCTTTAAATAGAATTAACCATGCAAATTGAATCACGTGAGCGTAAATTAGCGCTCGTTTGGCTGATGCTCTTGGTATGGCTTAACCTACCATTTACCCCAAGACTTCTGCTAAGTGCCATTCTTTCAAGTACTTAAACAGCACCTATTGCTACCCAAAAAAACCCCAGCCCCACGGAACAACAAAGCTGCCAGAAAGCCTGTAATTATCATTAAAGGGCTATTGTGCTTTTGGCGATGATGAAGGGGGCGGGTGAGCCTTTCCAGGGCTGCCTCTCCGCTTGCCAAGGGGAGGTGGAGCGGAGCTGGGGCCGGAGCCTGCCTGTTCCCTTCCCCTGGTTGCGCCAGCAGCTGGGAAGGTCCCTGGTGCGTGACGACGCTGACTTTGCCTGAACCCCGCTTGGTTTCAGGCAGGGCCCGTCCCCTGGTGAAGCTCTGCAGCACGAGGCGCCGTGCAGCCTCGTAAGGGAGCCATGAATGGGGGGAGAGCCAGCACAGCCCGCCCGGACGGGAGCTACCGGTTGGGCTGGGTACCAGGAGCTGGAGCTGGGCTGGAGGAGGAACACCGGAGCGTTTCCACGCCTCGGGGAGGGGACCGCGTGCCTGCGGCAGACTTCAGCCTCCGCTGCCTCTTGCTGGCATCGCTTCCTCTGCCGCTGATAAGGAGAGAGCGGGCCCAAGGCTGCAGCGAGCGTGGCATCGCCCCGCCACGCTTTCCGCAGCACGATCTATTATTTACACGGTTATTTAAGCCTCTGTCGTCATAGCTGGGAGAATTAATGCAACAACCTGGCAGAGAAGGTGGAGTGCTGGCAGGCCAGCGGCGCCCGGCGCTCTGCCCTTTAGCGCGGGTTTGCGGCTGCAGATGAGACCAAGCTGAAAGCCTGACCGGTGGGGAGGAAGGGCTGAGGGGGGCGGCATCGCTGGGGCCCGAGCAGCTCGAAGGGGTCCCACGGATGCTCCGCCTGCTCCTCGGCTGGGCCCCGCACGGGAAGCGTGGCTGTGATGCTCATCGGCTTCTCGCGCGATTCCTGCACCCTTCCCGCAGCGTGAGAAAACTCGCTGTGGCCGGTGCGAATAGAGCAGGGCACAATTCCTCCCAAGCGGTTACGCAAATTCCTATCCATAATGACACATTGTCTTGTGTGATCCTGTGAACAGATGGCCCAAAGACAGGCTCGGGATCTGCATTAGTCCTGGGCTCCTGCAACGTAGCTGGGAGCATATGGTCCTCCTAGATTTGTAGTTTAGCCTTAATAGCAAAGCGAGCTATTTCAGATAAATAAAGAAAAAAGAAGAGGAGAAAAAACAGTATTGTGATGCTTCAGTAGTGCTCGGACTCTTCTGAACAGCTGAAATGGTGCCTCCTCAAACTCGTGCATCCTTCCAGCAACAGATGAGGTTTGCTGGTGGTGATCCGTAAAGGGGCAAGCAGCTCTCCCCCTCTGCAGCGATATGGGTTGCTCCGGCAGGTGCCTGTTCTGGGCACGTCCCGGGACGGCAGACGTCACATCAGCCTGTGGGAAAGCCACCGTTAACCTCCGTCAAGCTCATGCTGCCCAAAAGCCTGGCTGTAGCCAACGCTCTCCTGCGTGGCACGCTGGCGGGATTCGGGTTTCACGTGGAGGGTTCTGGTCCCGTCCTTACTGCGAAAAGCAAGTCGCTGCTGTCTCCAGCGCCGATTCCCCTGCCACGTGGAGGAGCTGGGAGCAGGCAGGGACGCAGGCAGGAGCGCGGTCCTGCTTGCAGCAGCACTGCCTTTCGGCCAGGGAAGCTCCTTCAGCCCCCACGGCATCGCTCCCCTCTGACAGCCGCCGTCTGCA
>VZTV01111234.1:12284-35229 GCA_013400875.1 Anhinga rufa
CCCCGGGAGGCTTCAGGCAGCGGCACCACGGCAGGGCAGGGGCGCCCCGAGGCGCCTTTCGGAGTGGAAATGAAATAGGATGTTGTGGGGTGGGTCTGTCGGTCCTCGCTGCAGCCGTCGTTCTGCAATGTCACCTTTCTCGCGCGTGAGCGAACGCCGAGCTTGCTGCTGTCCCCGGATTAGTCGTTAGGATGTTCTCGGAGGAAGCTCGGGCTGTTGCAGGGGACATGCGCGACCTTTCATTTCCTTTTAATTATAAAGTGGATCTGTAATTAATTGATCCCGATATTGTCTTGAAGAGGGATGAAAAGAGGAGGAAAATGCGTTTTCAAATCAGGACAGGTGAAATACCAGCGTAGATGATATTTACTGGGGCAGCACTGTGAGCTGCTTCCAGGCTTCAGGGGAGCTCCGTCCCGGTGCTGGGCAGGCTGGTGGCTGATGACTGGGAAACACCGTGGGGTTTGCGCATCCTGCTTGCGTGTGTCCTGCAAACACCTGGTAGAAAGGGTTTCCGACACCCTCAGAGAGAGCCAGCCCAGGGCCCACCTCACCCCCGCCATCCCCTGCCCTCCGGCTGAGGCCGGACAGCCTCTTCCAACCCCTTCCACGGGACGCGAGCGGTGCTCAGCGTGCCGTGGCACCATCGCTGGCTGTTGTGTGCCGTGGCACCATCGCTGGCTGTTTCCCTCGCCTGCAGAAGCGGGCTCGGCAGAACCAGCCCTCCCTCCCTGCCACCTTCCCGTGGTCCCACCGGAGCCAGCGCTCCCCTGTCCCTCCCACCTGGCACCGCATCCCGCTGGGCACCGCAGCCCTCTGTTGTCAGGACAGGCCCCTGCGCGAGCGCCAGCTTGGCAGCGCTGCCTGCATCCTCAGTTTCCATGGAGACCACAGGATGCCGTGCAGTGGAGCTGGGTACCGGTGCATGCCACGGCACCGCCAGCTTCTGCTGGTTCCTTCGGGAAGCGGGTGGCATGAGCTGCTTCGCAGCTGGAGGAACCCATGGGAACGCGGGCCCAGGGCACGGTGTGAGGCTGGAGTCAGCTGCAGGGGATTTATTTTGTGGCAGGAGGAGAGCAGAACCTCTGTGCTGGAAAGGAACGCTTGCAACCCTGCAGAGAAGCACAACATATATATATGTATTTTTAGCAGGGCAGCAAGACAAATGAGCCCAGCTCTTGGAACCATTCATCTAACTCATGTGCCCTGGACCCCTATTGCCATCACAACCTTTTCCAAGTAAATTAAGTCCTGCGCCTGGCACTACTTGCTCTGCGGAGCTGTTGTGCTCCGAGGCACAGCAGCCTGCGGTGGGTTTTCGGGAGCCCGTGGTGAGGCCCGGCGCTGTGCAGGGTGCTCGGCAAGCGGGGCGCGATGCAAAGCGAAGTGACTGGGCTGCGTGTTGCGCAAGCAGGAATTTCAGCCTGATTTTCCTCTGCTGCCAGACACCACCCTGGGGAGACGGCAGCTTGCAGGCTCCCAGGGCCCAGCAGGCTTGCTGAGCCGTGACCGTTGTGCCAAACAAGGCGAAGAGGCGAGGAAAGCAAACCCCCGGGAGGAGCAGAAAAGCCACCAGTCTGTGCCACCGCGGGAGCCGCCGCTGCTGGCGGTGATGGCGTGGGGCCGGCGCGGTGGAGCAGCTGCCCCAGCATCGCTGCCCGTGCTGCTGGGAGGGCACTGCTGAGCCCACGCGGAGCGACGGCCCCCTCATTTTGGTGTTAGAAAATGGCCTGCCTCTCGTTTCTGCTCGCGTAGGGTAAGTGTCCGCCACGAGTGCTGGGAAAAGAGCTTTCTCTGACGCCGTCCTTGGAGTGAGAAGTTAGGATTTTATCCCCTGCCTTAACCAGAGGTGCTCGGCTGGATGCTCGCAGCGGACCGTGGCCCCGCAGTGACCGCGGCTGCCCACGGTGCTGCCCGTGGCCTTCGAGCAGCGCCGCGGCTCCCCTCGCCTGCCCGAAGCGCCGCAGACGGAGCGAGTGCGCAGGGGGATGCAAACTGTAAAAATCCAATCCCCGTATTGTTCTCAGAGCAATCTCCTGGTGCGTGAGGCTCCCTGTTGCCTTCCAATCACTCTTTGCTGACACACAGCAGAAAAGCCCGAGCAGGCAGGCTGCCGGCTGAGGCTCTGGACGTGCTGCCGCCTCCCTTTCCCAGGCAGTACCTGGCTGTGACAACAGGAATTGCTAATGCCTGGAGCCGAAGGGCGGGGTACACCTTTTCCACCAGTCTCAGGAAATCTGCAGGTGACCGATGCTCGTTCATTGCCTTAATTTTCCCATTTCTTGCACCCGGGGGCGAGGATGGGCAAGGCCAGCGCGATGCCAAGCTCCCCGCGCTGCGCCCGGGGCTCCCTGTGCTCCTGCTCCCTTTGATATCCGCACTCGTCTCTTCCTGGAGGTTGTACCTTTTATGTGTGTTGTAACTCACCGTGCTGCTGGCTTCCACTTCCACTGGCTGTGGCCACGTGGAAGGGCAGGATTAATCTACCGTGCATCCTACTCTGTCGGCACCGCAACTCCCGACGGCGGGGCATCGCTTCCCTGCCCGCTCCCTCTGCCTGGGAGGACTTTCCTCTTCTTTCTCCTCTTGCTGGAGGTTGGATGCTCGCAGCAGGTCTCCGTGGCCTCGCCACCTCCCCTCCCAGCTACAGCTGGGCACCGGCACCTCGGCAGATTTCCCGCGGGCATGATCAATGCACCTCGCTCCCTTTTTAACAACCCCACAGCCAATAAAAGGGAATAAAATGTGAAACGCCATGCAAACAGCATCCCCAAAGAGCGGTAAAGAGCTAAACTGCTGCTCCTTGCGACAATCAGATGAGATTTTTGTCTTGAAACGAATAACCCTAGTTAACAAAGAGGAATATTCAAATACTGTAAAGGCGCATTGAAGGAACAGAGGCGACTCCTTGCAGGCAGCGGGATGTGACCCAAGCTTGGCAGCACCCGCGTCCCTGGGCAGCCGGAGCGCACGCCTGTGGGGAGGAGCAGGATGCAGCACGCCGGCCCTGCTGTCGGAAACAGCTTTAATTCCTCCTCGTGCCTCGCACGAGGCAGCCGAGCACCCAGACCTTGCGCCCAGCAGGTCTGGGTGCTGCCTTTTTCCCCGCACCCTCGTGCTCGCAGCCCTCCCGGCGTGCCGGCGCTGAGCATCGCCACTGCAGAGCCGGAGCCGCCGGGCCCGGGAGGGCGGGCAGGGGACGCCAGGCGGCAGCGCTTTGCTGGGCTTTCAAAATGCTCTATAAATGTTGCATAAAGGTGAAGTGGCTGTGCTGCGCCCCCGGGACCTTCCCACCCCGGCTGGTGGAAGCGGCCAGGAAAGGAGCGCGCCGGTGCCGGGCAGAGGAGAGAATAGGGAAGGCACAGCAAGCACAGAAACAGGTATTTTGGGACCATCCTGGCCTAAATGAAGTGGCCCGAAGGTGCCCAGCGCAGGCGACGGAGAGCTCGGGCTCCCCGGCAATGGTTGCCGTGCGATAGCTGCTGTGACGCTGCGTCCGTCCGTCCGCCCGACTTCAGTCAAACTCGGTTTTCTCCCCCAGGGAACACGCTTGTGCCAGAGTCCCCAGGGTGACACGAGGAGCCCCGCGATGTGACGGATGGGGCCCCGCTGACGGGGAGCGGGGAAAAAGAGGGGGAGACCTGGAGGTCTGACCCCCAAAGGTGGGGCTGCCTCCTGCGGCGAAGGCATGGATTGGAGGTTGCAGCAGGAACGAACACCGCGCTCACCAAACCGTGCCCGTAGCTTGTCCTTCCCAGGTAAAAAATGCCATCCCACCGTGGAACACAGCCATCAGTCGCAGCCCTGCAGCACATGCGGTTTTCCAAACATAAATGTGGCCTGGAAGATGCTTATAACCTATTTTTTGGTGGTTATTCAACCCTTTCAGGTCGATGCCTGAGCTGCAGTTTGTCTCTGTAGTTTCACAGTCTCTTCTGTGCTCCCAAATGTGATGGACTAACAATTTTATAGCAGTGTTTTCTGTCCCTTTGGCAAACAATTAGAGTTATGCTGTGAGACAGCTCTCCTATTTTTTAAAATAAATCCTCTATAGGAATGGAAGTTTCTTATTTTAAACCCAAATGTAAAAAAAAAATAAAAAAATCCCATTAATGCAAGAAGGTAGCAGAAAAACAGTGGGAAGAGGCAACACCCCCAGATGAACAAGTGCTTTGTCTCTTGACATCCCATGACTAGTTCAGCTCGGAGATGAACACCCGTTCAGGCTGCGCCGCCACGTAACGCTGCGAGCGTTGTGATGAGCGGTGCCTGGAGCGCGGGGGGCTGCCGGGACTCCCGCCGGCGCAGGTTTCAGTGGGCATTGCACGCGGAGGGGTGCTGGCTTGGAAAACATCCGATCGTGCATTGGAAATAACCAAGGAAATGTTTAACCTGCATTGAGAAATAGGCACCGGTTGCTTCGAGGAGGGCTGTGGCCGCTGGCAGCCGTCACCGCGTAGGGCCGGGTCCCGAAGAGCTGCCCGTGCTGGGGCTGTCGGCTTTGCCCGCCCTCAGCAGCGATTCGAGAGCCGTCCCAACAGAAATCGCCTGGTGCTTCATAAATCACATGCATCCGATTTTTGTATCCGCTTTTCCACATGAACAGTAACGTTGAACTGAACGTCAGTCATCAGACAGACATAATTGGATTTGGAAAGTGTTATATTGTGAATTAAGTTGACTGATGGGGAAGTGTCAGTTTTATTAACAATCTTCCTTCAGATGATAATTTTATATCTATAAGGATGAATTACAAAAGAGTACTTGAAGGCATCAGTTCAAAACGATGAAGTCATTTTAATAAAGGCTGACTTTCTCTTTCATATACTTGTTTTTAAATATTTTATCTCCTTGTGGGAAACTGTATCCAATTAGGAGCCAAAGCCAGCGTAAGAAACGCCACATAATCAAGCGATGAGTTTGCGTCCGGACGCCGGGCGCGGGGAGCTGCCGCGCAGCAGCCGAGCCCCGGCCAGGGACTGTTTGCCGATGATTGGTGTCCGTTCTGCTGGGGTGACCTGGCTTCTGGGGACGACGGCTGCGTGCTCGCTGTTAGCGAGAGCAACCGGAATACCTTCGCCCTCGGGAAAGCTCCCTGCCGGGCGCCGCCTTGCAAGGCAGCCTTCGCCACGAAGGGAAAGGCGCCGGCCCTGAGCACGGCCCCGGCTCTGGGGTGACGGCGTCGAGCCTCGTCCCGTGATGCTGTGGGGTCCGAAAACGTTGTGCTTCGGTTTTCCCCTCCGAAAAAGCTCTTGTGGTTTGTTTTTCGCGCTATCCCTGTGGCTCTGGGGAAAAGCGAATGGGCTGAATTCTCCAGGCAAGAGGGAGCTGGACAATGTGTTCTGCTTCCAAAAAGCAGTCTTTAAGAGGAATTCACTGCGATACAGTGCTTGACTAAATCTGAGGATTATACCGGCGCCAAAAAGCTGGGGTTTTGCAGTAAAAATCTGTTTCTGTTGCATATTACGATCAATAGCCATGTCGTGCGCTGATAAGAGCAAGCAGCGCTGCAAGGCACAGATTTGGGATGTAGTTAACGTCTAAACTAAGAGGCGCCGAGCCAGGACCGGGCGGAAGGCGGCGGCACCTCTTCTCGTCCCCTCCCAGCACGTGTAACGGAGCGCTCGCTCGTCGCCACGCGCCTTCGGGAGTTCGTGCCGTCATCCCGCCAGCGAGACGCGGGAGGGAGCGGCTCCGGGTGCCAAACGCACCGCAGCCGCCTCGGGCTCGTCCCCGGCCCTGGCCGCCGCCGCCTCCTCCTCCTCCCGTTATCCGGGCTCCGGCCGGGTGGGGAGGGCGACAAGGCGGCAGCGGCGGGAGCCTGGTACCTGGCCGGGGGATGCCACCTGCGTCAGAACGCGCTCTCCCATCGCCCCGATTTCTCCGCCACGTTGACCCCTGCTGCTCCTTCTTTTGGGGGTTTCAGTGCAAATCTGAATGTTGAAGAAATATCTGCTTCCTTTCACTGTATTTTTCCAGAAGAAAGAAGTGGGAAATACAGTAAGAGAAGGAATAAGGCGACAAACCCGAACACTTGGAAACGTCCCCCAGCACCCTTCCACTGAAAGAAACTTTTTATTGGCTTTGCTCCATACCTTTCACAGCAAGGAGATGGCTTTTCCCATTGGCATTCCCAGTCACGGTACTGCTGAAATCAGAAGGGTTTCGGGTATATACACAAGTGCTGCGGGGCGGCCCAGAGCCCTCTTCTAAAGATGCAGGTCGCCGCTTTATTTCCCTTTTCTACTCAAGCTTATTCTAATTAAGAGTGTCTTAATAAATATTTGATGTGCATTTCCGTGGCAATGGAGGTTGGGAGCCACGCCTGTCACGAACGCTGCTCCGCGCAGCCGGCGATCCAGGAGCCGCCTCTGACCGCTCATTCATCACCGGACAACGGCCACTTCATTACGTCTCTATTGATCAGTTAAACACTTTGGGCTTTATTTATCCCACCACAGGAAGGACTATTGCAGGAACAAAGAACAATCAGGTTAAACTAAAATCTAAGGAAGAAAAATGAGCTGAAAAAAGCTGTGCTACGCCCGGCTTCTCTTCCGAAGGGGGCTTTGCAGGATTTGGAGCGGGGGTTTCTTTTACTAATGAACAAAAGTGGCTGCAACCCTGCAAACCGGTGAAAAAACATCCCTGGCCAAAGCTTTAGCGTTCTGTGCACTGGCAAACGGGTACGCAATGTCCCGGGGGGAAGGGGAAGACTGCTGTCCTTCCCCGGGGAGCGGAGCCCGAGGCACAGCGGGGCTCCAGGGAGCTCTGGGCTTCTGGCCCCAGCTCCTCTGCCTCTGGGTCTCGGTGGCACGCAGTGCCCTTGGCCTCTTCTCGGGCAGCCTTGCCGTGCCGGAGGTTTTCGGAGCTTTGGGAGGTGCCGGTTGCCTCCTGGCCCAGCGGGGTGGCCCGATCCGGGCGGCGAGCCCAAGCTGACTTCCAGAGGTGTCTTTGCCCTGCGCTGCGGATAGGAGAGAAGAGCAAAACCCCCTCTTCTGTACTGCTGTTGTTCTAAAATGGGTCATCGGAAAACAGCAGGCATTGAGCAAAATCCTCCCTGACGGCGTTTTCCCAGCCATTTGTTTCCCTCCCCCTGCGCTCCTTCTCCGGCAGCGAGGCAGCGAGCCGCTCGCACCCAGGACCCGGGGATGGACGCCCGGCCGGGGTAGACCCAGCTCCGGGTGCGGGCGGCCGCAGGCAGGGCTGGGCAGCGGCACGGGCGCTGCTGCCGGCCTCTGCGGCGAGCGCGGTGGCGGTGCCGCCCCGGGGGCGAGCCCGTTCACCGGCACTAAACCCCGCTCGCAGCATCGCGGCCCCTCCGAGCAGATGGGGCGGGTGACCCGTTTATTTATATTTTCTTTGGGAGACGAATGGAGAGAGCCAACTGCTGAGCTGGCCAATAACAAGATTAAACGCCTGCACAACGCCTCGGGAGCCTCAGCGCCGCACAGAAGGGCTAGGTGCTGTTACTGCTATCCAGACTACTACTATTGCTGGATACAAGCCCCCGCGTTTGCAGAGACCTGTCCTGACCCGCCGTCGGAGACAGAAAAGCACTACATCGGAGGATGCTATCAGATATGCCCACTGCTTTTCCCCCTCATAAAAGGAATCCCAGATTTCAAAGCAAAATTAGAATTCCGGTTGTTCTTTGGTGAAGATCTGAATCTCTGTCTTCCGCTGAAACGGTTTTGTGCTGGAATGGTTTGAAGTCAGATGCTTTTGTGGCATAGAGAGCGTGAGGCCGGATTTGCATGTGAAATGACTCACGCCTGATGTGATTAAAAATGCCATAAAGGTTGAATTTAAGACTTTTTTTTGTTACTTACTATTAAAGTTTTTCAGTAATTTTCCACCCCCTCAGATGAGCATCGTTCAGATGAACTGGAGAGAAACTTGCTCTGCGATTCATTACTGACGGGTCTGAGGGGAATTCTTCATTTTTAAGTGAAAAAGCAAAGCTAAAAATAAAGGTTTTTCCATCAGATAAGTATTTTTGTAGAAGCTGAGATTCTGGGAAACACGAGGGCAGCATTTTATCTTGCAAATTGTCAGCGGTAACTGATTAGAAAAGGGAGAGGAGCGGCAGGGTGCGGTGTGCGATGGGCACGGCGAGGGCCGGGCGCGGGGGATGAGCCGCCGCCGCCGCTGCTCCCGGCGTCCACCAGCACAAGCAGGGTTGGCACTGGCCATACCGCTAATGCAAGCTGATATCGTTGGGTCTGGAACGTGCAGGGCGATGGAGAAGGGCCAGTTTCCCTGCCACGGGATGATTCCCCGCGCAGCTCGGTGCCTGACCAGCGGCGCTGCTGGCCTGAGCGTCGCGCGCTTGACGCACCCGTTCGGCTCGTCCTGGCCAAGTCCCGCTTCCGTGGGATCTCGGAGATCACTGCGGACACACGTAGCTCCCGCGGCCGCTTTCTGTGCCGTGGGGCGTGGGGACTTCGGCAAACCAGGGGGTGGTGGTGCTCGGGCAGGTGGAGCCGTGCAGGAGCTGCGCAGGGGCTGTGCAGAGCCGCCCTGGGCACCCTGGGCGAACGGGAGGCTGGACTGGGCTTGCGTCGCTCCGTGTCGGTGTTCCAGCATTTGAGCGTTGCCAGCGTGAGCGTTTGGAAAAGCAGCCACCGGGCTCGGGCTCGGGAGCGAAGAGCTGGCGCGCGCTTTCCTGGCCACCTCTGGCACCGGGAGCACCAGGCTGCTGCCGGCCCGGGAGCCGGATGCGAGCATCCGAAGCTTGCACGGCGCCTGCCTGTCCCCGCACAGCCAGCTGTGCGAATCTGCCTCGAGGCCCGGGAGCAGCTCCCTCCCGCGTCCCCATCCCGCCGCACCCCTGTGCCCGCGGACACAGCAGTCCCTGGGGAAAGGCTGTGTGCGTGATTAAAAAGGGGGGAGGGCCATGACAGGGAGCAAACCACCTTCCTTAACTGCGCTCTTATGAAACAGATGTACGCGAGCATATGTCTTAATACGGGCGTCTATGCCAATGATGGCAGAATCAGTCAGTGGCTGGAAGGAAAAAGGAGATATTTCTCTATCTATGTAGATGCGGGGCTGAAATCATATTTGTATGTAAATGTGGTTTTTCTAAATGCACGCTAACTTACCAGTTGCTACAGGAGATATTGCGTATTCATAGCAGGAGAGCTTTTAACCAGAACAGAAGTTTTCGAAAGTACTTTGCATGATTTTTTCCTCTTTCTCCGAGTGTCAGAGTTTGACTAACACATTGAAAATTAAAAAATAATTGAAACAGATCATATGCAACTCAGCAGGGGCATTATTTTCCAGTGAGTGGCAAGGGAACAGTGGAGCAGTAACGCACGGCTTTTGTAGCCTTGTCACTTTGATGAATTCTTTAGCAACATCAGAGGCAGCGCGGGGAGACTCGGGCTTTAATCCGCCTCTCCCGTCAGGGAGATGCCAGCTGGAGCAGCAGCGCGGGCTGGAGTCAGGGAGCCTCATCCCGGGGAAGAGCCTATGTGTTTTCCAGTAATCAGCAATATCCTTTTTCCTTGTAAACACAAATTGGACATGGGGAGGCATCGTTAGAAGGAGCATCGGTTCATGCCTGCGCTTTCCCCAGGCGTGGAGCCTTTGGCCGACGGCAGAGGAAAGGGCTGGTAAAGGCTCCACTCAAACCCAGCCCGTCCTACTCAGCAAGACGTTGAGGGCTTTGGTTAAAAAACCCCTCCAAAAGCGGTGAAGTGTGGGGCATCCGAGCAGGGCGACTGATGCGAGCCAAGATTCACCTCCTAATAACCACGGATGCTGCTCCCCCATCCCTGCCTTTGCCCTGAAGGCATCCGATTTGCCCGCTCTGGGCTGCCCGCAGCCAAGTTCACCTTCCACGTTCGGTTACTCAGCGTTTGGTCGTGAAGCTTTAACCCCCGTGACGGTCGGTGGGGCGAGCGCGTCTCTGGCGGGTGCCGGCTCCTCACAGCGCCCGGGCTTATCCGGCACTTCTGCGTGGGCAGCCGCGACCCGCGGCTCCCTGCGGACCTCCCGGCGCGGCTGGCGGTGGCGTTTGCTGCCAGCGGATTCTGCGGAAGCAAACCCTGGTCCCCTGAAGGCGCAGAGCAAGCGAACACGGGGCGGCCGGGCTGGGGTGGTCCCGGGGCCCCGGCGGGCTCCTGGCTCCACTGGGGAGGGTCAGCTGGGGACAGCTTCCCAGGGAAAATAAAACCAAATCGTGGCTTGGAATCGTATTTGCCCGTGAACATTTCCATACCACATCTGCTGCTTTGAATTAGGACCTGAATATTCATCTCCAAAATGTATAATTTATACTTACAGCAGACAATTCATAATTTAAGTGTTATTGCTCTAAATTAAGTATAACATTTAAGCTGGCCGCGGACCAGATAACTAAAACTAAGATACCACGAAGAAGGAAACCCGCTCCCTCGGCGGCTTGCTCGGTGCCAGCTGGATGCCCAAGTGTGTGCCCAGGGCGGCCAGAGAGAGGGTGCCCCGTCCGGAGCAGAGCGCAGCGTGCAGCGCCCCAGCCAGCGCCGCTCCCTCCTCCGGTGGCAGCTGTTAGGGAAAGAAACAGAAAAATAGTCAGAAATGAAAAAGGAAAATTAAACATGAAAATTTAATTAAGTCACCCTTTGATCACTCTCTGTGGAATGGGCTTAGTTCAGAAGATTATTTGTTGGAGAGCAATAATAGCTTCTAATTAGGATAGGATTCAATGCGAAATAAGGGGTTTTATTTTTTTTTTTTAAATCAACCCGTTTTTCCCCTACACATATCAACAAGACTCTGTGCTCATTACCAGCTAAATATTATTAAAGTTGTATTTTATAGCCCGGTTACTTGGCACTGTTTATCCATCCGAAATTTCTGGTTTAAAGTCAACACAGAAATATAATCAAAGCGGTCGATGGAGAAGCAGTTTGTGCTTTAATTGCAAGAAGCGGGTGCCGGGCGCAGCTGTGTTCTCCCGCGGAAAGCCAGGCTGGAGAAGAGCGTTCTTCCCCGCCGTGTCGCCCGTCCCCTCCGCAGGCGCTGCTGCGTGGGGTGGCCGGTGCAGTGCATGCAGTGGCGGCCCCATCCCCGACCCCGCCGTCCCTGGGGACCAGCCCGCGCGAGAGGCCAGGAAGCTGGGAGAGCCGGGGCCGGCAGAGCGGGCGGCACAACGCCTCCCAGTCTGGTGAAGATTTGGGCGGCAGTCATCCTCCTCTGCCAGCCTTTGGCTCCCGTACTTAAATCCCCTGAAAGAGCGGCCGTGGCTGCCTCGGCTTTGTGAATGAGGCCCTTAAAGATTTGCATATATCATAATAAATGTGAGTCATAACCAGCCAGCATTTAAAATGCGCACCGAAAGAAAGAACCAAATATCCCCATTAGAGCTTTTATCCCCTGCTATTTCATATCACAATAAAATGTCAAAAGGAAAAGAGAAGCAGATTTCTGATATTATTACTTTGAACTTTTCTTGGCTATACTCCCCTGAAGCATGACATTTACCGAGGAGAGGTAAAAAAGAAGAGGCTGGAATATCTCCTTAATCATCTTTATTTCAGCGCCGTGGCATCGAGCGGCTGGACCTCCTCTCCTGCCCGCACGGGAGTGGCGAGCTGGGGTGGCACTGCGGCCCTGGGACCTTGCCTTTCCCCCGTCACCCGCCGGGGACCCCCGGGCTGCTCCGTCCAGGCGCAGCCGAAGGGATGCCACGGGGAAACATTTGTATTACTACTAGTGTCACCATCGTCACCACCACTGTCAGTATCGACATTAATGTAATAACCCATGGCATGGTACGGCATAGCGTGGTATAGCACGGTAATATAAAAATAACAACATTTAGCGCTTTTCAAGGCATCGGCCGGTCCCGTTGCGCTCCCAGGAGGAGCAGCACCAAGAGCCGGTCCGCGGGCGCGCTGGCACAGCCATCCCGGTGGGTCTGTCCTTGCCGTGCCCCTGAGGTCTGGCTTTGCGATGGGATTTACGCCGTGGCGTAAAGGTGTCTCCTGGGGTTTACAAATGAATCGGTCTGTAAAAAAATTATAAGTCATTAAAAGTTCATAGTGAAAGGAAAAGCGTGAATAGACGTCATAAAAAAGTTAGAAGAATAAAGCGTTTCTTCCATCAAAAGCTTTTACGAGCCCTGCTACGAAATCCGTTTTAACCGTGTGTGAATTTCATTTATGGACCCGCTAAAGGCAACCAGCGTCGGGGAGCTTCGCAGAGGTGGGGCACTACCACCGAGTGCCCCCTCCATTCCTGAGAAACCCCTCTTTCTGCCGTGGGCCGAGCCTCCAGGGGCTTTGCCGGAGTGGAGCGGGGTGGCCAGGGCCGTCCCACTGCCCCAGGACTGCACGTGCTGGGGATGCCGGCTGGCACCTACTGTCCTCGGTGGCCCTTGATGGGCAGCTGAGGAAGAGCTGAATAGCCGAGTTGGAAAGCTAAGCCCGCAGACCAGGGCACAAGGAGCTTCTCACGGGCTTGGAGGGACCCTGCAACAACCCCGAAGACGAAATCTTGTCCCCTGCGCAGGGCTGCCCGGAGCTTTGGTGTTCCCACTGGGTACCAGCAGCTCTGCTCCCCAGGGGGTTCAAAGCGGCTCCTCCCGGAGCTCCCCGTGGAGCAACTCCCAGACTGAAGGCTGCTTTTCCATCTGCTCACCAGGAATATTCAAGCCCGGGCTGCGCTGCCAGGTTGCATAAATCACCGGAGCTCGTCTCTCCTCCCTGCACCGTGGCTCGCACAGGCAATCAACCAAAGTCTTAATTTCCCATCGCATTTTCATTCCAGATTTGCTGGGGTGCTGGTTAATTCTGCAAATCCAAAGGTACACCCGCCGAACGTTCAGGCGCGCGAGCTGCTTCTGCGTTTCCACCTTCGCAACGGCCAGACCCCAGCGAGGTTTTCCAAAAGGGAACACTAAGAGGGTGAGGGGCCGGATGAAGCTAGGCTATTTAATAAATAAATCAATCTTGCGTGGTGAGAAGGATTGGGAATTAACACGCGTGGGCATTGTTTGGCAGCATTTGCTCTCTCCTTCCCCTGCCAGGCAGCTTCTCGCCTCCTGCAGCCGGGGAGCCGTCGGTGCCGCCGGAGGAGCGGGCTTGGGGACTGCGCTGCTGACTCGGAGGGGTCCTGCCGTGCCGCGTGCCCTCGCACCCCACCTGAGGCAAGGAGAGAATTCGGGGATCCCTGGGCCTTTTCTCTTCCCTTGGGAGCATGCAGCGTTGTAAATAATTTTCATTTTATTTTCGAAAAACTCCTTGAACAGCGGGCAGCGGCCGGCCGTCAGCTCTGGAGGGCTCTTTGCACAGCCGGCTCCCAGACTCCCCTTTCCAGAGGCTGCGTCCGCTCCCTCGTGGTGCTGCTTTGCCTTTGGCCCTGGTGCTGATGCTGCCGGCGTGGTTTCGATCTATGTAAGCGAATCCAATTTAGCAGCTTCATCTCTGGTGTTTAATTTTCATGCGAAATAGGAGGGTTATATCCTGGCCCAGCAAGGGTCCAGAGGCGGGATGGGGAATTCCCAGTGGGCAGCAGCATTAGCGACCCGGGACCTGGAGGAGGAAGCTCTTGGAGCAACGCTTTCCCTCTGGGCTCCGGGCAGCTTTCAGGGTGATTAAAAAAAAACAGCCTCAAAGCTCCTGACGTTGAAGAATGTTGTGCAATCGGGATTCAGTTATAAGGGAGGGCCTGGCAGATGAACGCGTGGACCTTCGGAAGACAGGAGCGGGCAGGAGCACGGCCAAGGACACGCTGCACGTGGGGCTCCGGCTCTGTGCGAACGACGCCGGAGGCGGCTCAGATCCTCCAAAACTCAGACCTGGAGCTGAACCGGCAAAGGGCCACGCTGAACCTCGGGAACGCCGGGGGTCCCGCCTGCGCCGGGTCCTGCCCGCGCCGGGTCCTGCCCGCGCCGGGGCGGTGGGGTTTGCTGGCTGCGGCGGGGGCAAAGGCAGGGAGGGGAGCCGAGGCTGCGGTGTGGGAGGAAAGGTGTTGTTATGGTAACAAATGACTTGTATTCTCCAAAGGCAGCACGATTTCGGTTTAATAGGGGGAAAATGCAGGGAAGAAGAAAAGGATAATATTTCAAAAAAATTTAATGAGACATGAATTGAACATGCTCGTTCTCTGGAGCGTGTGATGGTTCAAGAGGGAGGGCGCGTGGCGCTTGCAACCTGCCTCACGTGCTGAGCGGGGCTGCCACGCCGCTGCCAGCACTGCGCCCGCGGAGAAGCCGCACTTCGAGGCTGCTCCGACGCCAGTGAGTGGCCTCAGCCGCGATGCCCCGGGAGGTTTTATTTGCTCTAGAGCCACAGCCACCTCTACCAAAAGATGCTGCTCGTCTGATGGCGCCATGGCGAAGCCAGAGCCGAGGCACCCTACATAGGAAAGTCCAGCAAAGGGGAGCACGCGAGCAATGCCCCAGAGGCTGCTCCAGCCTCCCCGTGCAGCGCCTTCCCTGCGGGGACGATGCTCTGCAGGCAGCGGGGTGGAGGCAGAGCTGCCCGCACCTTGCCTGGCTGCTCACCGCGGCCCCTGGTCCGGGAGCATCCCTCCGGTGCCGCTGCAGCCAGCACCAGCCTGGGCTGCCCAGGCTTCCCTCGCGGAGTGCGGCACCGGCTCCTGCCTTCGTCTCCTCTACCCGGCAGCGCTGACTTGCTGAGAAAAGGTGGTGGTTTGATAAGGAACACAATAATTAGGAATGTGCCAGAACCGGGTATTAATAGAAGCGCTATTAGAGAATTTATGGATGATTTAAGATGCAGCCCATTCTCCTAGTGAATGCCTCGTCTGTTTAAGAGCAGTAATTGCCTATTATCTAGCAACTTCTGATCTGCTTGGCTCGTGCTGGCATGACACGAGAAGATGCAGCACATATTCAAGGAGGTAATGCCAATTGAAAGGGACCTGCTTGTAATTTTAAACACAAGAATCCAATAAGATTCAAATGGCAGCTGGGAGGTGGAAAAGCAAACGGCACACGCCAGGCACCAAATCAATAAACAGGTAAGCACCCCATAGCAGGGAGGTGGGTGCAGCTCTTGGCAGCTGCTTAAGCTGCAGAAGACAGTTCTGCTTATCTTTAATGTGGGCACATTTTACCCCTCCCTTACTATATGCCTCTTATTTTGTGCCCTGCAGCACAGAGAGTTTCATTGATCAAACAGAAGCCAGTTAACGGCTAAAGGAACATGAAAAATAATGTATCACCGAGCAAGCCTGCGAGCGTCCTGCTTGTTTATCTGCGCCTAAGTCTTTTGAAATACACCGATTTTATTTTATTCACAGTATTGCGGAACCTCTTTGCTCTTTGAAGTGCGCTAATCTACCAGAGAAGCCTTAATTTCTGGATCGGGGGTAAGCGTCCTCTCCCATCCACCGGCTGCTTTGTGCGCCAGGCCCTGGTTCTGGGCGGGAGGAGCGTGATGCTGAGTGCGATGCTGAGCGCAGGCTGCCCCGCAGGCGCGATGCTCGGGGGAACACCCACCAGCAGAAGCATCGAGCCAGGTTTTGGTCCCGCGCCGAAGCTCTGGAGCTGAGCTGAGCTGTGAATGCCCTTTCCCTGCTCCGGAGATGGAGGGAAAGCAGCCGGTGACCTCGCGGGAAGGAGAGCCAGGCCCACGCTCACCCCACGCCAGCCGGCCCTCCGCCTCCCTGCCCACAGGCGCAGACCCTCCTCCACCACGACCTGCCGCCGCTGGGCCCATCGCCGCTGCCGCCGGCGCCGGTGAGTAGCTCTGGTGCCTGCGACAGAGCCCCCTCGGTGCCTGCCCGCCCGCCCACCCGCNTGCCGCGGCAGCGGTTTTTCATATCTGCTGAAAGGAATCTTTTGGTGGCAAAAAGCTTTCTTGGCGGCGGAGGGAAAGTTCCCGCTGTTCAGCTTGCAGGGCTCTAGCTTGCTCTGTGAAGAATAAATGCCTTTTGAAAACCGGCTACAGCAGCTGGGAAGCACATTCGACATCTTCCTGGAGGCTTTTAATTTATAGCGCCTGCACTTTGACGTGTTGATCTTCGTGATTGCACAAGGAATTGAATTTGATTCACATTTATTTGTTCTAATTTGTGCCTCCTGTTACTTACGGCTGCAGCATCATAGGCTGTGGATGGGTTTTGTTCAGCCATCCCAATTAAAGCCTGCAAAGTGCAAATACACACAAGAGCAGCTGGAAATAGGATGAGCAAAGAGCAAACAGGCAAACAAGCCAAACCCCACGGTGACTGCAAAGCCTGAGCCGTTTTGGTGCAAGTTTCTCCTCCTGCCCCTCTGCCGGCGAGGAATTGCCTTCCCGCTCTCTGCCGCCCTGCTACGAGCCCGCACGGGTCAGCCAGCAGCCGTGCCCGATTTGATCTCAAGAGTGGAAAATTATTGTGCGTGATCCAACCCTGGCAAAGGCTTCGTCTGCCCGGGGCGGTGGCGGGGACCCCAGCGGGAGGGCGCAGCGGGGGGCTTGGCTGGGACCCGGCCCCGAGGCTGCACCGCGACCCGTCTCCTCCTTGCTGCTGAGAAGCCCATGCTAATGGCAGCGCTCACGCTGCTCGCAGCCGTGAAATACTGCGAGATGTTTCTCTTGAGCTGCAGTGTCCGTTCTGCTGCCCTGGACATCTTCCCACTCAGGTTATTATATCCTGCCTCCCTCCCGTCCCCTGCAGTCTCGGTTATTTAGAGCCTCATTTTCGGAGGACTGAGCACCAGCAATTCCAGCCGACTTCAATCTCCTTGTCTGCAGAAATGGGGACAATGAGAGCGACCTCCTTTACAAAGTACTTGGAGATTTGCTGATCAACAGCTGCATCCAGGAGGTCAGGATTAGTAATAACGATTCGGAGTAAAGATAAAAGGGCTTTGCCCGTCTCAGGAGTAGTTCCTTTCTGGCTAGTGTGTAGTTTTTTCCCTTCTGGTGGGTGAGCAGCACCCACGGGTCCCAGGCTGGCACCCTCCCTGCTCCCCTGGCTGAGCCCTCCCTCCCCACGCCGGGGCCAGGACGACGCACGAGCCTGGCAGTCCTTGGCTGCTCCCTCGGGAGGGCAGAAAGGGTCCTCCTCGGGCTGGGAATAGCAAGTCCGTCATTTTTCTCAGTACCATCAATTGCCCATGGTGCTATCGGACAAAAAGGCCTTCAATTTTAATTGGGAGCGTGTCTAGCTTTAATTCCCACCCCGTGGTTTTCGCAATACCCCTCTGTACCTGGAAGCCCTGCAGTGCTGTCCCTCCCATGCAGGTCCTCATGCAAAGGAGCCAAGTCATCCCTTAGTCTTCTTCTAATAAGCTCAGTAGACTCAGCCCTTTAATTTCCTTGTGGGGAGAGATTTTCCCAGCCCTCGACTCATTTTTGCCTGCCTTTTCTCCGTGAAGAAGCCTCCCTTCTCTTTGTGGAGCGCTTGCTCTGTTTCCATCAGGTGGGATTTTCTTTTCTCCTTTTTAAAAAAGCCTGCGTTCTCCTTGCAGGTGGCACTATAGAGATCCCGAAATAAATAACAATACCATTGAATGGTTCTGGCAGGTCACGCCACCACGCTCGCTTCTCCAGGGTTCAGAAGCATTCGGGGGCTGCTCCCCCGCCGCGGCGGGCTCCGAGCATCGAGCAGAGCATCGCAGGCTCTGCCCGACCCGGGCGCATCGCCCGACCCGGGGAATCCGCAGCTCCCCGCCAAGCGCCGGTTACCGCTGACAATGTAATCGCTCTCCCTCCGGCCCCCCGTCGTGCCCAGCAGTGACAGTGACATGGCAATCGATGGCAATGATCTCCCAAGTAGCCCGGCTGATAAACACGCTCTCAAGGCTGCTGCCAGCATGTCTGAGCCGCTCGCTCTGAATAAATTGGGTTTGATGTATACAATGAGAGGTGTACATACTTTTATATTTATTCCTTCAGCTCCCGTTGCTTCTGAACCCCTGCTGCTGTGGGGGTAGATGGGAGGCCGATGAGCTCCCTAACGGGCTGCCGGGGCACCTCCGCGCCCGGCAGGCCCTGCCACCGCGGGGACGAGGGACCCGGCTGCAGGGGCCAAGCCGCACATCACCGCGGCTCCCTGCGGTTCAGGAGCAAAGAGCTCCCGGGTGCCGGGCACACATCTGCTGTGAGGATGCCCCTGCGCCTTGATGGGGAGGCTGCGGCTCACAGTCGTGACCCCACCTACTTAAAATCAGTTGTTGCAGGTCAAATGCTTGTATTTGCTTCCAGTGAAAGGGTTTAGCAAAAATTGGGCTTCAGTGACTCCACCAAGGCTGCAGTACAAAGCAGCAGCGGTGGGAGCACCGTGGTTTTCCTGGTTTACCCGGACGGCAAACCTCGGAAGCCGCGCGATCTGCGAGCTGGGGCAGCCGCTGCCGCGGGCGGCGAGCGAGGGGCTTTGGAAGCGGAGCCGGAGCCGGGCTCTTTCCCCGCAGGTGATGCTCAGGGCCAGGCATCGCACCACGGCAGCGACGCCGCCGGCCTCGTTTGGCTGGACATATGAAAAATGAAGTAAACGGGTTTTCACATCAGCGTGGGGGCTGTAACTAAAGCTCGGGTCTGAAAACTTCAAGCGTGCGTGGAGGGACGGGCTGGGAGGAGGGGTGCAGCAAGCGCTCAACGCCCAGCCGGTGCCTCCCGCCGCCGGGGCTGCGTGCCGGGCTGCGGCTCCTCGGCACGGTTCGTGTGCTGGCCTCCTGGTCCCCTCTGCCCCCGTCCTGTGCTTGACCTGCTGCTTGCAGCTTTACATAAAAACACGGTGTTTGCGTGAGGGAGGCGAGAAACGCCGGCTCCCTGCCTGCCCCGTCCCCCAGGTCCCTCTGTGCAGGTTTCCATCATCTCCTCTGTTTGGTCGCCTTAATTGAGCTTGCTATTTATAGGCGATTATTGGAACCAGGTCGAACTCCTCTCGGCATGATTTCCATGAGGAGGCAGGCAGCGAGTCCCTCGGCGTCCCGCTCGCCCGTCCCTGGCGTCGTCCCCACGCTCGGGGGGTGCGCGCCCGCCAGGCCCTGCTGTTCCTCTCTTTAGCACTGTTACTGCCTTGCATCCACCCGACGAGAATGCCTCTTAAACCTCAGGTTAGCCTCTGATTTACAGTTTTGTTCTGCTGAAAATATACATTAGCCTTTTGATCCCCAAAATGGGCTTTTGAGAAGGATTGCAGTAAAGTCTTCGGTACGTGAATACCGCGCTGCGTAATTACGCTCCGGGTAACATAATGAATGGCCGCAGCCAGCAGTTCTTGCCGGGTCTCTGCCTACTCCAGCCGTCGTTTAACACAATCATTTTCTTTTGCTGGCTATAAATATGTTTGAATTCTCTGACCTCGTGAGCCAGCATTATTCTCGGAGGCAAAATTATTTCTTACTCTGTGGCTCATAGGTTAGCTTTGGCCTTGAAGCTCCCCAGCCCCTGACAAGTGCGTGAAGCCCAATTTACAAAGCAAACGCGACACCGGTGGCAGACCTTGGAGGGAGGCAGGGCAGCGGAGCAGAGCGCCCTTCCGACGCCAGCCCCCACCGGCACCCGGGGTCTGGGCGGCGAAATGGTGGTGCCCATGGACTGGTCCCAGTGCCGAGAGCCAGGAGGTGGTCCCACGCGCGGGACCCCTGATGCTACGTGGATGCTTGCGAACACGTCGCTGCCACTGCTTGCGCCTTCCTGCACTCCCCGTGGCAGCCTGTGGCGAGGCTGGCTGGCTGGCTGGCAGCCGCCGAGCAGCCTGAGAGTCGCTTCCCACAGACACGCTTCGGCTGGGGCAGAAAAGCACCCCTCCTCACGTGCGCTGCCTGCTCCTGCCCACATCCAGCGCTGTGCTCTCCCGTCATCCGCAGCAATTTGCTTGCATAAATAATTAAGACGATAGTCTCCTATGACTTGCTCCTCACGTTCACCGCTAATCCAGCATTTTGCCAAAAACCTGTTTCTTATTAATCACTTGTGTTTTACAGTAGCTCTTAGCTGTACAGTCGCTTATTAGCAAACCTGCTCCTGTTCTGGTGTTCTGCTGACAGTGACCTTGTCCCTAAACCCCTCTCTACTGCTTTTCCCTATGAAATCACAACGCCGTAACAGTGCTAGAGTGGAAAGAATTTACTGCTTAAATAATTTATCTCGATTCAGTACAGAAAGTCTTTTGAGGAGATTCATCAGCTAATAAAGGAAATTGATTCTGGAAGCCAAAGTCAATATGGGGTTAGAGAAATGCCACCACCCACCATGGGCTTCCTTCCAGAAGCCTCTGCTGCCACATCTGGCTCGCGCTGCCACATCTGGCTCGCACTGCCACATCTGGCTCGTGCTGCCACATCGGGCTCGCGCTGCCGCATCTGGCTCGTGCTGCCACATTGGGCTTGTGCTGCCACATCTGGCTCATGCTGCCACATCTGGCTCGCGCTGCCACATCGGGCTCGCGCTGCCACATCTGGCTCGCGCTGCCGCATCTGGCTCGCGCTGCCACGTGCCTCCCGAGCACTGCCTCCTTTCCCAGATCGATCATATCTGGCTCCCCACCTGCCAACCCTCGGGCACCTTTGGCGTTGGAAGCCCTGTGTTTCTGGTGAGACCTGCAGCTCGACGAGGCGCCGCTCAGCCTGCCGTGGAAATGGCGAGCACGAGGGTGATTCACGCGGCGAAATGCAATGCCGCGGGGCGATAAAGCCTGAGCCCCCTCTCTGCACGCTGGGCTCCTCGGGGTAGCTGCTCCGTCTCCAGTTTTGGAAGACGGCCCAGCACAAGCCAGCTCCTTCGAGCTCAGTGCCGGGACCCCGCTCACGCAACGCCGCTTCCTGGCACCGACCTTGCCTGTGTTGGGTCTGACGGGCAGGCGGGCTCCTGTCGCCCTTGCTCCGTCCTGACCTGCGGAGGCTCCAGGCGAGAGCCCTGCACGGGGCCGAGAGGGAGGTGGTGCTGTAAATCCAGAGCCAGCGGCAGGGCAGCGGTGCCCCTTCCCCAGCTGGCTGCCTCTGCCCCCCAGGACAAGCCCTCAGCCCTACCCAAGCACACGTCTCTGATTTGGGGGGATAGTTCTTCTCTGTGCAGTCTGGAAGACAAACACACCAAAAGGTAAGAAACGGAAGCATCCAGAAAACGGCTCCAAGCAGCCCTCAGAAAGGCAGGGGGGACGTGATGCCGTGACTGGGGATGCGGAGGAGTCTGGGCACCTTTCATGGCAACCCATGGAAGATGAAAAATAGCCAAAGGAAAGAAAGAGAAGATTTGGCAGGAATATTTGGCCATACGGCTGATTTGTGCTGCGGGTGTGTTTCTCCATATGTTGCACGTACGTGTGTTTGTTTACCCCCCATGCACTTTGCACGCCAGCAACAGTCTCAAACCCATCAAAATCATCTTGTAAAAGCCTGAGGAGCTTTCGGCACGCTTTTCTTCCCTCAGTTATTCCTCAAAGCCATTTAGTCAAACCACCTTGATAGCCTTGAAAATTTAAGCCATCTTTGCCCTGACGTGGCTTTTGCACTCCCTGAGCCCTCCTAGCAAGCCACGAAGCATGAGGTGTGCAGAACTGCAAGCGCTCGGTGGGCTTAGCCACTGAATTTCCTGCGAGCCACATGACATTTGCTGGGAAGGGAACCGCGCTCACTGTCTTCATTGCCTCTGCTGGAACCCGTGTACCTATCAATAATTCAGGTGCCCTTACAGCTCCCACCAGCAGATCCCTCCCTGCTTGCTTCATGGGAAACTACAAGGAGCCGGCAGCCGAGCGGCCGCTGTAGCCCACGGGGCGTCCGGCACCCCTCCTGCGGCCGGGCAGGCAGCCGTGCCGAGCAGGGAGCCCGGGGCCGCCGGGTGCCCGTCGGGCGCGGGGAGCTCGGGGGTCTGCTGCCCTCTGAACCCAGGGAGATCAGACCCGAAGGGGAAGACGAGCGTAAAACCGGCGAACGTAGAGGAAAAAAACCCCAAGTCATTGCCATCATTACAACAGAATTAATATTTCTACGTGCCAAGCCTGCTCGCCGAGCGTGATTTAAGCGGAAAATTCAGAACCGTTTCCTGGTACAAATCATTCCAGCGGGACGAAACAATCAATAGGAGATATAATCTGTGACTCGTCTCTGCAGCCAAAAACATCTCATCTGTGAACACAAATTCATTAGGAGGGTGATTAATGGGGTCTGAAGGCAGGAGTCAGGGGCAGCGAAGCTCTCTGCAAGCTCTGCCCTCTGCTTAACCTGCGCACGCAGCGCCGTGCCGCACGGCAGCAGCCCTGCTCTCCCAGCGCCGAGGCAGCCAAGCTCGCTCACGGAGCCAGCGGAGGGACGAGCAGGTCTGCACCAGGTGCTGCCTCGAGGGTGACGCAATGTTTTAGCCTTCCAACAGCTTTTTCTTCCCTTGCTGGAGGGAAGAAATTTTGCACTCGCTGGAGCCGAGGGGAGCAGCCAGACCACGCTGTGGGCAGTGAAAGCGCCTCTGGGCTGTTAAAGGTAGAAACAACAACTAAAGATGGTCTCCGAAGGGCAGGGCCAACTGTGGAAAGACACAAAAAGAGGAGAAACGTGATTGCAGTTAGTAGATGACAGATGCAGGGGGCTCTGCCCGGGACCAGTGTCCTCGCAGTGCCGCGCGGGGAGCCAGAAGTTTCCCTGCACCGTGAGGTCCCTGGAGCGCAGCTGCTTTTCAGCATCAGCACAATTTGTATTCAGGAGGGACCTGATCTGGTTTCTCTTCTAAATTGCCTGCTTGATTAGATGTATCAAAAGTGCACTTTGAGGAACAAAGCTCCTCTTGCCGCTGCGACCTGACACCAGCATAAGAAATGACCCAAAGCGTCTGGGTTTCCTCGCCCGGCACTGATCCTCGCTCAGCAGCAGCCTGCCGGCACAGCTCCGAGCCTCCGCTCTGCTCCCCTCGGCCGCTGCGGACCCTCGCCCGGCCCCGCCAGCGCGCCTGCCTTCCCCCAGCTCCTGCCCGCTGCCTGCCCCGCTGCCTGCCCGCTTCCTGCACACTGCCTGTCCCACTGCCTGCCTGCTGCCTGCACACTGCCTGCCCCGCTGCCTGCC
>VZTV01111235.1:0-10927 GCA_013400875.1 Anhinga rufa
CGCCGGGGCCCCGCTGCCGGGTCCCATCTCTGGTCCCTCCGGCCGGGAGGGTGCGGGGCCGCGGCCGGGCCGTTAACGTCGGCTCCGGGCACGGCCACGGGCCTCGGCCGCGGGTGCTGCGGGCTCCTCGCCTCGCTGGGGAATGTCTGAAGGCCGCGGGAGGCACACGCGCTGTCCCGCACCCTTAGCACGGAGATGCTCCCAGCTCAGCGCACGCCTCTGCCGAACAATGTGCGCCGGCTTACTGGGCTCCGTCATCCCTCTTGCCATCTGGGGAAAAGAATGCGTGGTTGTGCATATTTCTAGACTTAAATAAATAAGCTTATTTGTAAAGACACGGGGTCCGACATCTTTGGCTGAGTTGCGCGACGCTCGAGTCAAGAGACTGATTATTTCCTTTATTTTTTAGAGCGACGCTTCATTTCATCTTTTCTGGAATGGAGATTTCTTCCCACCAGTTTCACCTCTTGCAGCAACTAAATGAGCAGCGCAGGCAAGACTTGTTCTGTGACTGCAACATCCTGGTTGAGGGAAAGGTCTTTAAAGCGCACCGCAATGTGCTCTTCGCCAGCAGCGGCTATTTCAAAATGCTGCTTTCGCAGAGTTCGAAGGAGACGAGTCAGCCGACGACGGCTACTTTCCAGGCATTTTCTCCTGACACATTTACGGTTATTCTAGATTTTGTGTATTCGGGCAAACTGTCTCTCACCGGGCAGAACGTCATCGAAGTCATGTCGGCCGCTAGCTATCTGCAGATGACCGATGTCATCAGTGTGTGTAAAACGTTCATTAAGTCATCGCTGGACATCAGTGAGAAGGAGAAGGATCGCTACTTCAGTCTGTCGGACAAAGACGTGAATTCAAACGGCGTGGAGCGATCCTGCTTGTACAGCGCGGGCTGGAGGGCAGAAAGCAGCCCCCCGCACTCGCACTTAAGTCCCGATCAAGGGACGTGTATGATGGGCGGAAACGCTTGGAGCAATTTCAGCTACTATCCGACTTCTCAAAGAAATGCCCAGCAACAGCTGTCCAAACACGAGCAGAGGCAGGATTCCGTCAAGAAATCCCGGCACCTGGGACTGCAGCAGCCTTCTGACATTCCTCACTATAAATCAAGCAAACTGGAGGACCGGGCTGCCGAGCCCGCTGGCCATATTGCTCAGTCTGAGGAGCAAGTTCAGATCGAAACCGATGTTGAGTCGCCTCATGTGGGATTCCAGTACGGCCAAGGGTCTGACGTGATACCCAGGAGCTTGGCTGTGTCACAGCAGGAGCACGAATCGCCCCGTTCTTCTAGTAAATCCAAGTCTTCGAAAGCGGACGAGCAGTACCCGAGCATGCCCTCGATTCTAAGTGTCATGGGAAGCTGGGCTGAAGGTAAGAGTTGGTTTTAATGCTGTGGGTGCACAGTCGTCTGTGCATCGTCCGTTCTGTCCGTCAGAAGATGTGTTTTACTGAACGAGTGGCCAAAAATACATCTGTGGTGTCTGGACATGTACGTTTGGGAAGTTTAACGTTTATTTTTTTAATAATTGTGAATGATTTAAGTACCTGGTTTATTAAAACAAGCCTTTCAAAGGACATAATCTGTAGTGTCTCTGCAGCTTCGTCTTGCAAATTAAGGTGCGATCTTTTGGGATATTTTTAAGCCCATTTTCGTACAGCTAACGGTCCACTCCTTTTCCTTTGTTGCACTCCTGTGTAATTTACAGGAAAGCACAAGATCTTTGTGCTTGAAAAGACCTATGATAATATCTTTCTTAATAAAAGTGATTTGCTATTCTGCTCATAGAATGCATTTCCCTAGAGCATTAAATGACTAGACATGTTATGGCTAAATTTAATTATTTTTTTTTAATCACATTATTTTCTAACAGATGATCTGCCCAGGATGAGGTTCAAGTGCCCGTTCTGCACTCATGTGGTGAAAAGAAAAGCAGACCTAAAGCGTCACCTTCGCTGTCATACAGGAGAGCGCCCTTACCCTTGTGAGGCATGTGGGAAAAGATTTAGCAGGCTAGATCACCTAAGTAGCCATTTTCGAACAGTATGTATTTTTAGTAACTGCATGATTTGTTGAATGTGTAAATCTGTCTCGGCGTAATTAAACACAGTACAAGTGTATCTGGTTGATATACTGACTCCCATAAAAGAAGAGGTAATAGAAAATTAATCGGGTTTTGTTGAAGTCGATTTGAAGCGTAATTTGTATGAAAGGGGATGAATTTCTTTGTTAATCGATGGTCGCGAAGGTACGGCTCTCTGCAAGTCTTGTAGCAGAGCTTCAGCGGGGAGTTATGGCGCCTGTGGTGGTTTCATTTGTAACGTTTGATGACTGTCTCTCAAAATGAGTAAAAGCTACCGTTTGACGCTAGTCCGGCCCTACTTTTTGTCATCTTAAGAAATGCTTCTCTGTGGATACCTTATCAAATTTATTCCTTTCGATTTTCCCAGATCCATCAGGCTTGTAAGCCTATCTGCAGAAAGTGTAAGCGCCATGTGACTGAGCTAACAGGACAAGTGGTCCAAGAGGGGACAAGACGTTACAGACTCTGTAATGAGTGTTTGGCTGAAGCTGGCATAGACAGTATTCGCATTGACTTGGAGGCTGAAGCACCCCTTGAATTTCCACAAGATGGGGATAAGGATTCCAGGTGGCACTATGGGGAAGACAACAGATCCGACGTGGAGATCGTGGAGGATGGGTCAACCGACTTGGTCATTCAGCAAGTTGATGACAGTGAGGATGAAGCAGACGAAAAGGAAGTAAAACCAAATATTAGGTAGTGGCAAGACAAGAATTAGGAATCCCGTGGAAGAGGGAGAATGTACTGTCTCGACCATAAGCCCTCCACCAGCCTGTTGTTACCATACAGAGACATACCGGTTTCTTTTGAACAGGTCCAGACTTGCATGTACTTATGGACGTGCCATTGAGTCTATTCTGAGTTTTATTACCAGAACACCCATACTTTGCTTCATTGGAAAGAATCTATCCTTAAAAGAAATAGTGGATGAACAAGGAAACTGAAGTACGACGTGGATAACTTTTTATAGTAGACAATGGGTCACTTCTGAAAACCTCTTTCAAGGGAGTGAGGTCTAATCAAGGGAGTGAGGTCTAAATACTTTTTTTGTAAAAAAAAAAAGTCACACAGCGCTGTAAATTGCCCACTTTTTAAACTTGTAGAGATGTGGGGTCTATATGTAACATCATCTGGTGATAAACAAAGTATAAATACCCCCCCACACCAGAATATAAAGAAAACCTCTCTTCAGTATTCAGAAATGAAGATAATCTTCAACGAAATTTCATGAAGTATTCATATTATGATAAGGAAAAAAGGTAGCTAATTAAGAAAATGCATATAAAAATGTTTTAGCACATTCGTCTGGAAAAGCACTTTCTTGTAAAATTTATTAGAATAAGGAGAATCTTTAGCAGATCATTCATTCAAGACCTATTTCTTTACAAGGAAGTAAACACATGAATGCTAGTCCTAGTCAACACATCAGAGAGAAAAGGATTACAGATATGGATCATAAATTGATGCCAGTAGATGTTTTATTCATTCTGAAAACTGGGAACTCAGACCGGGGTATGTTTTAATAAGTACTAGTAAAACACTCACTTTTGTTTTTTAAACCTCTCAAAAGTGCCAGACTGACGTGACTGGCAGCCCTGCATCCACAGCGTTGCCAATGGCAGTGTCAGCTTCTCCACGCCAACGTGAAGGGAACAATCCTTACAAGGTTACTTTAGCTGTTGTTTTCTCTCTTTGTCCCCTGTTTTATTTGCCAATAACAGTGGCAGAACAGTTTGTACAGTATATATACTATATCGTTAGAAATGGAACTGATGAAATTTTCCGTCTGAAACCATTGACTACTTGTTTGTATTGACCTGTACTCGATTTAACTGATGAGTTTTAAGATGGAGTCATTATCAATTTATATATTCCCAAAGTCATTCAGTCACCAAGAGAACATACTTCAACCTTTTTCAGTCTGTACTATGTGCCAGTGAGAACAAGATGTACTGGAAGTTCTAGACATCACATTTGTGTAATTTTACCTACAATTAGACTGCAAGAGATGAGATGACTAATGGTGAAGAAAGTTTACTTCTGTAACAAAATAAGCCACTTTGTTTTGTTACTTAGTGAGTTTGTCTTAACCAGTACCAGAGGAGAGGAGCAGAAGTATGCTCGCGGGGTGCTTTTACTGTGCATTTTCATGTGACAGACCTGAGTATTAATACAGTCTTCATCCTGTGATCATTGAACAAAATGGGTATAGGCTTAGAAAACTTCATATTTTTTTTCTTTTTTATGACTTTGTAAGCATGTTTGGCTGAAACCTGGGATTAATTACAGAACAATCCCATATATATACTATATAATCTCTTTCCCAGGGTCAGCTAAAAAGGTCACTATTTTATTTTTATTTGTGTAAAAACTGTATAGCCTTATTAGTATCATCATTACCAGAGCGCAGCATTTTCATTCCAGGCTGTAGATGGCCAGCCTACAGGTCTCTTAAATGACAGCTCAAGCGCTTCCTACTAAGTTCACGGCATAGACATTAAGCGCCCTTCCCCTCAAGTGTGCAGGGCTGCCAAGAAGCAGCCTGCGTGTATGTTCTCGGGAGATGAGAAGTGGTATTTTATTGCTCCTACAAAAATCACCATCCATTGGCTTAGACCTGGTGGCGGGAGGGGGAAGGAGGGAACTTAAAAAACTTTCTGATGACCCATATGAAAACATTGTTCTGAACAAGACTTAACACTGGCCTCGATTTTATGTTACACTTTGGTCAGCACTCCACAAAATGGACTCGATGTGAAAACAGCTGGTTAATTTCTTGGAGCTTATTACTCCTCAAATGCGTATTATTAAATGGCTAAGAAATATTCCTGAGCAACCTTAACTAAATCAACTACAGAACAAAGAAATATATAAAAGAATATGGAATGACTTCGATCAAATTTCAAGAGAAAATGCTTGCTGAAATCAAATTTAATAGTTTTTCCATTTCCTTTTACATTAAACAGTTTGCGCAATAAATTCTAGGTATCGGTGCCTGCTGTCCCAGAACACAAAGTGGCTGGGATTAGTCTGTGTGTGTGTTTGGGGATGGATTTAAGGGGAGGGGAAAATAAAGTGTCACTCTAGGCCTGAAATCTTAACTGCCAACTGTAAAGGTGAGACGATTAAGTGTTTCTGTATACTTGGGGGCGTTTTTAGAAGCAAAGGGATTTTTAGATCAATACTCAGTCTAATTAGATACTATAAATTTAAGAATACTCAGGACCAGATGCTTCAGAAAAAGATGTGAAGTGGCTATAATGGGCAAATGGAACAATCTATCCATATGAAGACATTTACTTTTTAAATATAGGCAGATTAAGTGTCGATTTGCCTGGCAAACAAGGGGTTTTACTGTTTTTATATGTTATTGTTATTCTCAGTAGCATAACTAGATATCTGTAGTAATTTTAAAAGTATCTTATTAAGCTTGGAGTTTTAGCTCAAGACTGCGATTCCCACAGATCAATTATGTTTTGTATTTTAAAAAGGTTACCATTTTTATGTTTCTTGCCTTAATTTCAGTTGTTGTTCCCTTATTTTTGTATTGCAAGACAAGATAAATGTTAAGTGCCTTATATTTTCTACGTCCTTCATTTTACATAGCCAGTCATATATTTTGCTTGTTTTTCTCTAAATGAAAGTAATCCTGTTTGTTTTGTTTTCATCTCCTTGCATTGCCTCCGATGACTGTCTTCTTCATATTCCTGTTAGGATCACATGCCACTCATTAGCAGAAGTAACATTTTTGGTTTTTTTCAAGTTCTTTTCACTTCTGTGCCTGGCAAGATCATGGAGCAGATCCTCCTGGAAATACGCTTAGGCACATGAAGAATAAGGAGGTGATTGGTGACTGCCAACATGGCTTCACTGAGGGTGAATCGTGCCTGGCAAATTTGGTGGCCTTCTACAACGGGGTTACAGTGCTGGCGGATAAGGGAAGAGCAACTGGCGTCATCTACCTGGCCTTGTGCAAAGCCTTTGACACTGTTCCCCACGACACCCTTGTCTCTAAACTGGAGAAACATGGATTTGACGGATGGACCACTCGTGGATAAGGAATTGGCTGGACGGTTGCCCTCAAAGAGCTGCGGTCAACAGCTCGATGTCCAAGTGGAGACCAATGAGGAGGAGCGTTCCTCAGGGGTTGGGATTGGGACCGGCGCTGTTCAACATCGTTGTCGGCGACATGGACAGTGGGATTGAGCACACGCTCAGCAAGTTTGCCGACAACACCGAGCTGTGTGCTGCGGTCGACACGCTGGAGGGAAGGGATGCCACCCAGAGGGACCTTGACAGGCTTGAGAGGCGGTTCACCTGTGTGAACCTCATGAAGTTCAACAAGGCCAAGCGCAGGGTCCTGCACACGGGTCGGGACAATCCCAAGCACAAGCACAGGCTGGGCGGAGAATGGATGGAGAGCAGCCCTGAGGAGAAGGACTTGGGGGTGGTGGTTGATGAGAAGCTCAGCATGACCCAGCAATGTGCGCTCGCAGCCCAGAAGGCCAACTGTATCCTGGGCTGCATCCCCAGCAGCGTGGGCAGCAGGGCGAGGGAGGGGATTCTGCCCCTCTGCTCCCCTCTGTGAGACCCCCCTGCAGCGCCACGTCCAGCTCTGGAGCCCCCAGCACAGAAAGGACATGGACCTGCTGGAGCGGGTCCAGAGGAGGCCACGAAGATGATCAGGGGGCTGGAGCACCTCTGCCATGGAGACAGGCTGAGCAAGTTGGGATTGTTCAGCCTGGAGAAGAGAAGGCTGCAGGGAGACCTTAGAGCAGCCTTCCAGTACGTGAAGGGGGGCCTACGGGAAAGCTGGAGAGGGACTTTTTGCAAGGGCAGGTAGTGATAGGACAAGGGGTGATGGCTTTACACTGAAAGAGGGGAGATTTAGATTAGCTATAAGGAAGAAATTCTTCACTATGAGGGTGGTGAGGCACTGGAACGGGTTGCCCAGAGAAGCTGCGGATGCCCCATCCCTGGAAGTGTTCAAGGCCACGCTGGATGGGGCTTTGAGTAACCTGGTCTAGTGGAAGGTGTCCCTGACCGTGGCAGGGACTAAATGATCTTTAAGGTCCCTTCCAATGCAAACCATTCTATGATTCTATGTTTCTAGGAAATCAAAGACCATATAGGCTTGTTCCCACACAATTTAATTTACCTGACAATAACTGATTTGATTGTGTCACGTTTTGAACTTTGCCAGGTCACAAGTAGGACACCTGATTTTATCTTTAAACGCAAGAGACGGCTGAAGAGAACTGTACTGAATTCCGCTAATACTGATCCATTCAGATTGTTTCTGTCCTGCTTCTGTATATTCAAAGTACAGTCTGAGCGATTTAAACTGTAGTGCAGCATTGGAACGGGCTGGTCAGAAAGCAGCCTCAGAGATGGTTGTCCTTAAAAGTGTTCAAGACTTGGCTAGAGAAAGCCATGGCTGATCTGATCTTGATCTGACCTTGGTGCTGGTCTTCTTCCTGTAGGAGGTGGGACTAGAGACATTCACAGCTTCCCTATGACCAGCAGTTCTATGATTCCTCTCCAATTGGTTTTTGCCTTTTTTAAAAAATTATTTTGTTCCTTGTACTTTTCATCTTTTTCATGTTGCTTTGATTGCTCTTAAACACTACTTAATGAATGTTTTGATTATTCGCTGGTTTTCAGTACATCATTCTCTTGTCATTTGCTTTTCCACTCCTTGTTTCATCTGGCTAACGTTGGAGGGGTGTCCACTTGAAGAGACATTCCTCTTGTATACCTCTGCTTTCTGTGCAATCCTAGTGTCTTTGTCTTTTCCTCTGTCTGTCCCCTGTCACTGAAAGCCTGCCTCTTTTTGCTTGGCTTGCGTTCGTTGTTGTGTTCACAAAACCACAGTCAAGAGCAAAGACACAGAATCATCATCCTCTGTTTAGCGTCTCAACTTTAACTACCATTTTCTGACAGCTATCTTGCCATCCTTTCAAAGGCTGAAACACTGAATTAAAAAACATTTGTTTTTCCCCCTTTTCAGGTATTTCTTACAGAATTCTACCTGCCACATAAACTATGACTTGTGTGACAATTGGTTAGCTTTTCTCCTTCACATCATATCCCATTTCTTTGTTTTCCATTAAATTAGCTAAACTTCTGTATTTACTATCGCAAAAAATGACACCTGTCCTTACCTTCAACTGTTGGGTTTGTTGTTTTTTTTTCCAAATTAATTGAACAAAGCAGACCCAAAAAAACAACCTCAGAATGAATCTCCCTTTCCAAGCTTTTAGTGTATATTCTATTCCAGTTCTAAATAACTGAGATTAAAAAAAAAAAAGGGCAAAAATATTGATTTAATGTGAGCTTTGAAAATATCTGTAAGCTCACGGATCTCTAGTGGAAGACTGACACTGACTACTCCTTCCTTGAGTCCTGGCTCTTCAGAAGACATACTCTATCCTCCAGGATTTTGGGATTCCTCTCAATTTTTCAATGCTAAATTAGAAAAAAAAAAAATCTCTGTTGGATATAAAATTATGGAATATACTACATTTCTTCCCTGAAGCATCTGGTCACTGTCAGAGGTTATCCCATTACCTAGCCATGCCAATAGTCTACCTTTCTTGTATTTTGGTCTCTTAGCTTGCAGAAGTACTTGGCTTTGAACTTCAGATAGCCTACACAGGGGCTAACGGTACTATCTTCAGCCCCATTTAATAATAAATGGACCTTGATTTAGCTGAAAAATGCCTGACCTACCATCTGGCTACAGCTGATTCAATGACTGTGCCCGGATCCCAGGATCCCCCTCTGACAATCATTAGCGTCTGTCAGCATAACAACAATGCTCTATAGCTGAATGTCTATCTAAAACTTTAGCTGCTGGGGCCTAGCAGAGTCGAGCTTTGTGTTAAGTGAGGATTACAGCTAAACTGAACTTATTTAGTTGACTTCGTCCTAAAAAAAAAAGCTTTTTAAAAATTATATTTTAATCAAAGCCTCGAGGCTGAAGATAGCAGCAGTCAGACTGTAATAAGCACATGTGTTTAGGGTTTATTTAAGGAGTTTACAAATTCATAAGGAACTTCAGTGGACTGCTGAGGCCAGTATCTGTGATCTGGTCAAGCTGGCACTGGGGACTTCTAACCATTTGCAAGGAAGAGAAATGTAAATTATAATCCAAAAAGAGTCCAAATAATTAATTCTGTACTCCTTTTATTGTTTCTACAGGAATAAGTACAGCAGAATTGTAAGAGTAGTTCAATATTCTAGTACAGGCGTTCCAACACTCACTCCTTGATTTTTCTGGAACATGTCAGGAAAGTCAGAAGTCAATTAGAAAGGCTATTATTAGTTGGAAGGCAACATGTACGAGAATGAAATAGAAGAAAATTTCTCTAATTCTGTCCAGAGGTTAAACTTTGAAGAAAAGGATCTTACAACCATCCAGCCCTTGCCTCCACAATTTCAGCGTACTTTTCCCATTAGGTATAAATCTGTACCAACAGTCTGCATGTCTGTTGAGCGACGGGTATAATTTGATAAGCTACTAAGAAAAGTTTATAATACCATTTAGTTAAGAAATATTTTCTGTACTATTTAACTTAAAAAACCTCCCATATTGGAGTTAGCATAACCTTTCATCATATTTAACTCTTGAAATGCAGACAGGAGCCTTATTTGAAGCATCAAGAATTTTAAACATACTAGCAACACAGAGTGAAAAATTTTTTAAGGAAAAACTGGGAGGAGTGGAAGGAAAAGGATTTCTGTACCATGGTTTAGCTGTTGTACTAAATTAAACGTTAGTGAAGTTCTCTGCCACTCTCCTACCTGACATGTTTTACCGTGACAATGGAAACTGTTCTTTTACCGTGTTCTAACTGACCCTGTTTTGAGGAGGGGACTGTTACCAGGTGACCTGCAGAGGTTCTTTCCCGAAATTATTCCGTGATCTCAAGAAACAAGATCGAAAGAGTCTCATCTCCTAACAGACATCCTGATTTGATTTGGTTTTTCCACATCGAAGGGAAAAAAAGGACACTCTGTAGTATCGCACTCCTACTTGCAGTACTTTGGTTCAGGATTATCTCCATTGTTTGAATAGAAAACTTTCCTGTTATAAAACCGCTGCTATATCCTACGCCACAGAAGTACAGATATTTTCCATTCAGGTGGCGCCTTCCTTCCACATACACAGATACCTAGACTGGCCTTTGACAAAAGCAACGGGTTGCCGTGAGGTAGTTGGCCTCCCAGGCAGCATGTGGGTGTGGGAAGAGGCGAGCAGTCCCGTCCGCAGGGCGAGCAGGCGGAGGAAGCCGCTGGGCTGCGCCTGCAATCGGTGCGTTGCCCCTTTAATTGTGTCCCCAGCCCTCGGGCGTCTCTGTCCAACGCCCACGTCAGCAAATACCTTTTGTTTCTCTCACGTTCGGGGCTTCCAGGGCTCGGGGCTGCGGGACCAACGCGTCACCTTCAGCCACCGCGAGCCCCGACGCGGGGCCGGGGATCCCGCACCCACCGCCCGCTCCTCCGCTCCCGGCTCGGCGGCAGCCGCCCGCAGGACCCAGCCGGTGAGTGGCGGTTGTGCTGTACATCGGTAGCTCGGACGGGGCGTCGGGGCTGGAGGCGGCTAGGAGCGGGCTTTGCTGCGAGGGACGGCGCCGGGGTCCGTGCGCGGCGGCCCGCTGGCAGCTGCCCCTCGGAGCCGATGGCTGCTCGGGCTGCGGAGCGTCCTCGGCGGGCGCCATTTGCAGCCCCGGGCGCGGCTGCGAGGAGCCGGGAGCGGCAACAAAGGGCTGCGCGGGAGCGGGCGGCGGGTGCGCGGCGAGAGGGGCCGCGCAAGGGGGCGGCCGGGGCGCGCTGCC